>PVKC010040152.1:0-12379 GCA_004027635.1 Crocidura indochinensis | reverse complement strand
TTAACGTTTTTCTTCTATGTGGTTTTGTAGTTCACATTTAATTATAGAGCCTTGTTGTCAGCAAAGGTATCCTGCAAGATTTCTATCTTCTTGATTTTATGAAGGTATGTTTTATGTGTCAGCATGTGGTCTATCCTGGAGAATGACCCATGTACATTGGAGAAGAATGTGTATCCAGGTTCTTTTGGGGTGGAGTGTCCTATATATATTTACTAGTCCTCTTTCTTCATTACTCTTTTCAAGGCTAGTATGTTTTTGTTGGGTTTCAGTCTGGTTGACCTATCAAGTGTTGATAGAGCTGTGTTGACGTCTTCCACAATTATTGTGTTATTATTGATGTCTTCTTTCAGATTTGTCAGTAATTGTCTTTAATAATTTGCTGGTCTCTCATTAAGTGCATATATGTTTAATAGCCTGATTTCTTCTTGATTAGTACATAGTGTCCATCTTTGTCCCTTACAACTTTTCTGAGTATAAAGTTGGTGTCATCAGATTTTAATATGGCCACTCCAACCTTTAAATGGTGTTGCTTGCTTGGATGATTTTCCTCAGCCTTTGATTTTGAGTCTATGTTTGTTCTGACTATTCAGGTGTGTTTCTTGTAGAAGATTGGATTCATCTTTTTGACCTGTTTTGCCACTCCTTGTCTTTTAATTGGTCAATTTAGTCCATTGACATTAAGGGAGATAATTGTCATAGGATTTGATGTCATCTTTGTAGATAAGTTTGCTGTGTTTGTTGGTATCTTTTGTCTTAAAGTAGACCTTTCAGTTTTTCCTTAAGGCTGTTTTTTCATCTGTGAAGATTCTGAGCTGTTGTTTATCCATGAAGCTATGTATCCTTACTTCAAACCTGAACCTGAGTCGGCCTCAGGTGCAGTATTCTCGGTGAAGCATCCATTTCATTCAATCTTGTCACAACATCCCACCACTGTCTTCTGGCCTTGAGAGTTTCTTGTGACATGTCTGCTGTAAGTCTTAGGGATGCTCCTTTGAATGTAATTTCCCTTTTTGGTCTTGCTGCTTTCAGTATTCTATGTCTATCTGTGTATTTATCATTGTAAGGAGGATGTGTCTTGGGGTGTTTTTCTTTGGGTCTCTTTTAGCTGGTACTCTTCGGGCATGCAGGATTTGATTGTATCTAGTCTTTAACTCTGGGAGTATCTCTTTGATGATGTCTTTGAGGTCTCCTACCTAGGCCTCTTGGACTCCAATGATTCTTATGTTGTTTCTGTTGAGTTTATCAAAGACTTCTATTTTCATCTGTTCACATTCCTTGAATACTTTTTCCATTGCCTGATGGTTTGTCTTAAGGTTCTTTTCCCATTTCTTCTGCTGTGTTGAGTTTTTCTGCATCTCATCTTCCAGCACGCCAATTCTTTCCTCAGCTGCTCTTACCCTGCTGGCAAGGCCATCCACTGAGTTTTTCTGTTGAGCTACAGTGTCTTTCAGATCTGTTATTTCCATTTGGAGTTTTCTTATTTCTGTCTTTGTGTTCTCTTCAGATAGATCTATGCTTTCTTTGAGTTCTACCAACATCTTCCATATTGCTATTCTAAACTCCTTATCCGAGAGGTTAATCAGATGATTAGAATTTTTTAGGCTATCTGAGCTACTTCTTCATTCTCTGTACATGGTATTTGCCTGCAAGGTTTCCCCACTGTCACGCTTGTAGTGTGATTTTTTTTTTGCGTGTTTTGGTATGGTTCATTCGTTAGAAAGAGTGTGCAGCCACTAAGGGAAGCAGAGCGGCCATGCTCTTCTGGCGCCTCTGGGAGAGCTATTTTTCTACGGCCACTCCCAAGAGGTTTAGGAGACAGGACAGTGGAAAAACATGCACAGTCAACACTAAAAGTTTCTCACAGTCGGAACCTCTGGACGGGTGTAGATTTTCCCTGCCTGATGTCACAAACAGGAGACTATCTGCAGTATTCTGCAGATAGCGGGTTTTCATGCTCGGACACAGTTCCTTTGCATTCCAGCCCTTGCATGAACCTCTCGGAGAGCTATTTTTCTGGGCGCTTTTCGGCCCACTCCCAAGAGATTTAGGAGACAGGACAGTGGAAAAACACGCACAGTCAACTCTTACAGTATTTCCTCTCCTGTACTCTTAAGTAACATCATGTTCTTAGAGGACAGAAAGGTGCTGATGTTTTGAAGTAGAAACATAAATTGTTTTCCAACGACTTTATAGTCTAGGTGAAAGTTTGGGGGTTTTGTTATTTTGTTTTGTTTTGTTTTAATGTTATATACCATGGTTTGTAATACTGTTAATGTATGGTTTCATGCATAGCTCCATCCTCTATCCCTCACTGTAATGACACCCAACTATCAACCCCAAACAAAGGTGTTCCCCCAACTTTCTCCTTACTTAAACCTCTTCCTCTGATATGTAAAAGCATACTGGATAGGTTTTTTTTGTCTCATTCTCTTACCTTCCCCCTCCTGGTGGATTGGTATTGATATAATAAAGAAAAGTCAGTTTTGACTGGGTGCTTGGAGACACCATGAGGAAGAAACCACAAGAAACCACTGACTCCTTGATTTTCCTGACTGGCTTGACTTAATATTTCTTTGCAGCTACCCTGCTTTTTCAGTTCCAGCTGCATGGAGTTTAGAAATATGGTACCTGGAGTGAACTTGTAACTCATGGATTTTTATTTTATGCCTCACCATACCTTCTTCCAGGAATTACTTTCCTTCAACATTATATTAATGTATCCCCCTCATCTAATTCACCCCATTTCCTTCCCTTGTGGTAGTTTCATAATGTAGACTAGTTCTCAGTTTCTCTTGCCTTTGGGTATTCATATACCCTAATATGTTTCTTTATATCTGACATATGAGAGATATCAAGAAAAATGTATAGGTTGACAGAATGCTCTGGAAGGGAAATGTGGTTTGTTCTGAATGTGTGAGTTCTGTCTACAAAGGTAATAAAATGCAGGTATTTAAGACATATTTTGGGGACAGAGCAATAGCACAATGGGTAGGGTACTATTGCATACAGCTGACCCAGTTTCTATCCCTAGCAGCCCATATGGGACCCCAAGCTTGCCAGGAGTAATTCTGAGCACAGAGCCAGGAGTAACCTTTGAGCCCTGCTGGATGTGGTCCCAAAACAAAAGCAAAACCAAAAAATATAGACATTTCTTCAATAGGTAGGAAACTTTTTCCTTTTACAAGACAGCTACTTTTGAGAACCCAGGAAGCAAACTATAGGACATACTAGCATAGCTTTGGGCATTTTATAGTTTACACTATTTTAGACCCTATTTTAAATGTCACCTTCAAGAAGCTGACTTAGTTTGGAGTCAGCTCTTTCTGAATCCAAGCCCAGTCCTAATACATTGCCCTTAGCATACTTCCTGCTTTGGTTTTGGAACTTCACATATACTTCAGAGGAATGAGGGAACTTGATCTTTCTATTCCATTTATTTAACCCCCCCAAGCCCCAGTCAACCTGGTTTCAGCTGTGAGTGAATTATATATGCATAGACTGTGCTATGATTGTTTGTTGGTTTGTTTTGAAACCACACCCACTGATTTTCAAGGCCTATTCCTGGATCAACACTCAAGGATCATTTCCTTCAGAGCAGGGGACCATGTGTGGTGCCATGGATTGAAGCTGGGCTGGCCATGTGCAAGTCAAGCACACCCTACCTGGCCTTTGTTGTTTAAACTCCATTTATTCATTTTGATTAACCTGGCTTGGAAATATGGCAGATGATGTGACCTGAATGGAAGGATAAGGCAGAAGTCTAGAGATTTCTTCTGCTGGTGAAGTGGGGAGGGTGAGAATCTTCATAAACTCTGTGGAAATTAGTAGTTTACACAGAGCATCAAAGATCCTGATGATGCAATGACTAGGCACAACAAAGAAATTTGAGTGATAGGGTGCTTGCCTTGGCTGCAGCTGACCTAATTTTGATCCTCAGCACTCCATCTTGTCCGCTGAGCCCAATATGGGTGATCCCTAAGCACAGATATAGGAGTAAAATGAAAAATAAAATGAACATAAAAGGATTGGGAATAAAATAGACACGTTCAAAGGGAAATTCAGCTTCTTCTGTAAGAAGAAAGCTTGATCACTTTTTGGAAAGAGGTTACATATATTTGTTTCCTAAATTGTTTTAGCTTGATGTTCTCTGAACAGATAAAAGTTATTTCCAGGTTGCTGACTAAAGAGAAGTCTGAACTAGTAGTGGCCTTCTTTCATATTCTTTTTATAGTTTTTTTGTTCCTTCTAAGGAGATCTAGACTTCTTTGGTCTTTAGTCTTATCAATTTCAGTACCTGCATCTCAAGAACGGGGGCTCACCCTTCATTCTTTTTTGTTTTTGTTTACGATCACACCTAGTGATGATGTCAGGTTAATTTCATTCAGGAATTACTCTTGGTGGTGCTGAAGAGATAGTTGGGATGCCAGGCCAACCCAGATTAGTCATGTACAAGAGAAACTTCTACCCACTCCACGCCTTGATTATGACCAGCTAAAAGCCTGGTGACAAAGTTTTTTTTTTCCATATCATTCTTGATTTTATTACTTCCTAAAGTTGGAATGACTGCCTGCCTATCTCTTCATCAGTCCACATAGCTATTCATTCATATCTCCACTAAGCTTTTCTTAAAATGCCCAGGACTGTGAGAGTAAAATTCATCATGACAAAGTATCAAAGGGATCCTTTTGAATTGGGAAATGGTTGAGAGGAAAATAATTTTACGTTTTCATCTACTGTTTTGATATTACTAGAAGTAAGTAAGAACAAGAGAATGGATCCAGGGGTAAGATACTTCTGCATCAGACATACCCTGACTTCCAAGAGTATAGAAGTTTGGGTGATGATAAAAAGTAGTGTTGTGCTGTGTCATTTTCAGGTGCTGTGGGGGCAACTACTACTCTCAAGTTGGGGGATAATCTTGTTTTATAGGGGACTTTATATAATCTAAGACAATTACTATTTCCAAATTAGGTCCTGCTCATGTGAGAACTTATGTATTTCAGGGTTTATTTGTTTGTTTGTTGTTATTTTTAATATATTTTGTAGACATTAGGATTGGGGTAACATTTTTCAAATGGGAAAACTTAGTGTATTTCTATATATCTGAACCATGTGTGCCTAGATTTTTATTTTCTGAGTATCTAGACAATTATCCATAACCTAAACATTTGGGTCCTATGACTTTTGGAGGGAGATAATATTTAAATTTGTATTTATTTTGGCATTTTTATTTCCTTTAAAACTATTTAAAAATTTGGATATTAAGGGAGGCTTTGTAATTGTGGCACATAATTATAATCAAATTATATTTCATTAGAATATTTAAAGGATGAAGAAAAAGTACAGGAGCTAAGACACTGGCCTTGCTTATTTATATGCCTTGCTTGATCCTACCTAGTTCTATCCACTACACTACATGCTCCCCCAACACCACCAGATGGCATTGTTGAGCACAGAGCCAGGCCTTGAACACCACTGCATATGCTCCCAAAAAACACATTCAAATATTTTTTATTTTTTACCTTTAGTATGTTTCTTTTGTCTGTGCTTTACTCTAATTCCCAATTCTAAGCTTTCTTTCTTTTTCTTTCTTTCTTTCTTTCTTTCTTTCTTTCTTTCTTTCTTTCTTTCTTTCTTTCTTTCTTTCTTTCTTTCTTTCTTTCTTTTTCTTTCTTCTCTTTCTTTCTCTTTCTTTCTTTCTCAGATTGACAATTTTTTAAAAATTAATGTGCCTTCTTCCCCTCTGCACTACACAAAACAGAACCAACCTGAGTTTCTAATGTAATCCTGTCCCCTAGTTCATTCATTTTCATTGCAATATCTGCATCTCTTTCTATGGTTCCTGTTGATTTGTTTTATTGGTTTCACATTTTCTGATTTATATGTTTAGCATAGTTACCAAAAATTCTCTTTACTTTAGTAATGAAATATAGAAATCTTTAAAATTTTTGCTAAATATAATTCTTGCCATATCCCATTCATATTATGATATTCTTCCTCATGGTTTTATATTTATTGTAGAATTAAAGATTAAATATTTTATTTTACCTGAGATTACTTATGAGGAAATTTCCTAAATGTATAAGTTAGTGGAATTGAATAATGAAAACCTGGAATACTTATTCTTTAATAATAACTACAGATTTGCTTTCTTTTTTTGTTTTTGTTTTTGTTTTTGTTTTTGGGTCACACCTGGCAGTGCTCAGGGGTTACTCCTGGCTCCATGCTCAGAAATTGCTCCTGGCAGGCACGGGGGACCATATGGGGCACCGGGATTCGAACCGATGACCTTTTGCATGAAAGGCAAACGCCTTACCTCCATGCTATTTCCCGGGCCCCACAGATTTGCTTTCTAATGAAGGAATATATTCTTTGTTATTTATTGGTAATTTTATTTTTGCTTAAATATAGACACAAATATTTATAGTGTTTCATGTTAGCATTAATAGGGTATGATGTATAAAATAGTTCAATTAGTTGAATTTAGACTATTGAGATAATTTAATCTCATTCTTGTCCACTCTTCAACCATATTATTATTGTCTTCGAGTATTTTTTTTTATCTATTTTAGTTCTGTGCTATGTAATAAATACATTTCTTGTAAGTATTTCCTGGCATAGATTATATTGATATAAATAGATTCTACTCCAGGGAGTAGAATCAGTCTCTGAGTCTACTAATCTGAATAGAGTCAGTCTCTGATGCCCTTGTAATTCTGGAATATCCTTTTTAAATTCTAATGAGTATTACCCGTATAGTGCTAGGCTATAAATTAGAACTCTGTTAGTCACAGGAGATTGGATTTGGGGTTATGTTTCTGCTTCTTGGTGGTTCTTCAATCTACTGTACTGACAATGAACTCTTGGTTCAGGTTACTGTCATGTTGATGATTTTCTGCTCACCTTTTCCCAAAGTATTGTATTTCCCTAGAAATGGGGGTAAAAACCTACTTCCTACCAAAGATATACTGATATGGCTTGGCTTAAAGTTGGTCCTGAATTTTCAGCTAATCATGGAAACCAAGAGTCAGAGAGATAGTGCAATGGGTAAGGCACTTACTTTATATACAGCAGACTTGGGTGTGAACCCCAGCATACCATATGGACCCCTAGCAACAACAGGAGTAATTTCTGAGTACAAAGTCAGGCATAACTCCTGAGCATTGCCTGGTGTGGGCCCCAAACAAACAAATGGGAATGGGAGAATTGAGTTCCCTGTTGGTGGAGAATTAGAGGTATCCTATAAAATAAATAAAAAAGAACATTCCACATGGGTGGCCCTTATCATTCCACATGTTTATTACCTGCCTTCAAGCCTTTGCCACTCCAAAAGAGTAAGTTGTAGTTCTTTCCAAGGTGTTTTCGTTGGCTATTCACTATACTGCAAAGCTCCCTTACCAAGAACTTGGATTTTTGTAATATAGTTTTCCAGTCAAATCTGTATCAATATGTATGTTGTGGAAATTTCTCTAGGCCTGAAACATAAAGCATGGTTTTCTGGTATCCAGAAATTATGAGATTTTGGGCTTCAAGGAGACTATTTTTGGAACAAAAGCTTTCCCACTTTCTCTCATACCTTCCCTCTATTTTTTATGAAACACTTTATAAATGGAATTTTCTTGTTATAAATATTGATATGTGAATTTCATATTAAGAAAAAATGTTTGGAGGCTGTGCTTATCTTGTACATAGCTGAGCCTAGTACTCTACAAAGGTCACTGAACATCACCAGGAGTGATCCCTAAGTGCAGAGAAGTAAGCTCTGAGCACAGATATGTGTGGCTTATAAAACTAAAAGACAACAAAACAAAACAAAGAAACTAGAAAGCAGACTTTGAGGCTGGATCAGAATTATTCTGATACCTAAAACTGAGGCTTGCTCTTAAGCTCATGTGAGAATAGCACCAGTTCCAGGGAGTCAAGTTGCATGAGTTCCATCTATGATACCAGGAACAATGCAGCAATGGGGTAGAAATAGGGTTTAAAATTATTGGAAAATAATATAAAATACATGGAGAGCAGATTTATCAGTACATTTTGGGCAATTAACTCTGTAAATGTTTTAGAGCCTTTAATTTTTTATCTTAAAAATTATTTGAGATATGATTATCTAGCCATTTGTAGGCAAAACCAAATTTCAAATTTCAAAACTAGTAACCTTAATCCTTATTCCACAATACACATTCCAAGTAGGTAAGGGTGGAGAAGTTTCTCAGAGAATTTAGTGCATTTTCAGAGAAGTTTTGAGTATTAGACCCTTAGTCAATACCTGCAAAATATGTCCTCCTGTTTTGGGGCAACAGCAGGGAGATATCATGACCTCACCCTCTGTGAAGTACAATCTTTTTTGTCTCTAGATCAAAAAACCTCAGACTCCCCAAGAATTCAGTAATTGGGTGCTTAGAATTAAAGAAATGCTCTGAGTACATTTCAATTTTTGCAAAATACTAGAAATATCCTGAGTTGGCCCTTGATGGACAGGACTCTAAACTGGGCCATGAGTTGGAAGACAGAACTACAATTGCAAGAGGTTGCAGGTTGCAACACAACACAGCATCTGAGCAATGTTTCTGTCCTTGCAGTGAATGGATACCACACAACAGGAACTCCAGCGTACCCTCCAGAGACTGCCCACATGAGTGTTCGAAAATCCGCCATTGATTCCCAGGTAAGGGGTGCCCTAATGGGGAATCAAGACATGTGTCTAGGGGCCTGGGAGATAGCATGGAGGTAAGGCGTTTGCCTTTCATGGAAAAGGTCATCGGTTCGAATCCCGGTGCCCCATATGGTCCCCCGTGCCTGCCAGGAGCAATTTCTGAGCACGGAACCAGGAGTAACCCCTGAGCACTGCCGGGTGTGACCCAAAAACCAAAAAAAAAAAACCAAAAAAAAAAAAAACAAAAAAAAAGACATGTGTCTTATATAGGAAGGGGTCATTAAGAAATATAGATACACCATCAGGTTCAGATACCTATAAATTCAAGGTAAAAGTCACTAGTATATCTGTGTTGTTCCATTCCATTTTGATTTTGGGAACAGGTAATTTTAGTGGTTATATTTCCTAGAATTTTAAGCTGGTTTCATGTTTGTTGAAGGTGATGGGTATTAATTGTTAGGACAGAGTGTTACAACTTGCCAACTGGATTCATGATAAGTCTAGGTTTTCTGCCACTTTAAGAATATCAGAATAGGGCTGGAAAGATAGCATGGAGGTAAGGCATGTGCCTTGCATGCAGAAGGACTGTGGCTCAAATCCCTGCATCCCATATGGTCCCCCAAGCCTACCAGGAGCGATTTCTGAGCGTAGAGCCAGGAATAACCCCTGAGGGCCACCAGGTGTGACCCAAAAACCAAAAACGAGAGAGAGAGAGAGAGAGAGAGAGAGTATCAGAATATCAGTAGATGTTTACAACATACCCATAAGTTGCTGAGTGGCAAGCAGGCCGTTTCTAAGTATCAGAGAAACCTAAAGCATTTTACTTGGGAATGATAGAGCATCAGTCTTAAAACAAGTGATGCTACCTCATTCTCATCTAATCTCAAACACATTGTTTTTATTTTTGGTCATTAAGAAAATTCTCGCTATGGGAACCATAGCATAGCACAGTGGGTAAGCCATTTGCCTTGCACATGACCATCCCAGGTTCAATTTCCATTATCCAATATGGTCCTCAGAGCCTGCCAGTAGTAATTTGAGCACAGAACCAGAAGTAACACCTGAACATTGCTTGGTGTAGCCCAAAGAACAACAACAACATCAACAACAAAATTCTGGCTAGGAGATAGCAGAAGTAGTCAAGTACATGACTGGCTTGCATTAGGCTCTGATTTCAATACTTGGCGCTGCATATATAACCAAGTACAACCGGTATGGTCAAGCTGACTCTTGAGCACTGCTCTATGTAAGCAGCACTGCAGTGTCAGACCTGGTTGCCCACATATCAGAAATGACTCTCAATGCCTCAGAGAATCTCTAAGGGTGATCTCTCTTGAAAATACCTTACTATCTACCCACTCTTCACAATACAAATAAAACACACAAACATCAGATGGATAGTATCAGGACATTTTCTTTTGTTTTTGACCTTTTTTTCTCACTTCCTGGGTGTGCTCCAGTATGGAATTATATAAAATGTGAAATCACATTTAATGATCTAGTATAGAAAGGACAGAGACATGGAAAGAAATTATACTATATATGTTAGGATTTCCAAAGTGCTTTTGCCCTTGTGACCTCCAGTGACACTTTTGTAAAAGCACCGTTCCTAAAGTGGTGAAGTGACTTGTGTGTATTGGCCTACTTACTGAGTAATAACCAGTTGTTTAAAGAGCAGTTATGTTGTGTTTAAAAACTGAGGACTAGTCTTATTTATTCTATTTATAAATTATCAAGATATTCTCATTGAAACCTCCAGATTTTACCAGGAGTCTAAAAGTTATGTTCCATGATGATACTTAGGTTGATTTTGTTGCTCACAATGACTTTTTATTATAGTGGGTCTAGCTTCTAGTCACTGACAGACCTTATAAACTGACAGACCTTATAAACTGTGATACTTGGCTTGCATGAAGTCGAGACAGCTAAATTTTGGAAATTTATTTAGTGTCTAAAGAAGTTGGTTTCTAGAGGAAGACCATTGGAAAGGAATCAGATTCATTGAAACTCTGGAAAAGAATTTGGATATTTAATGATATCATACTTCCTTTTTTTTTTTTTTGGTTTTTGGGTCACACCCGGGGCAGCGCTCAGGGGTTACTCCTGGCTCCATGCTCAGAAATTGTTCCTGGCAGGCACGGGGGACCATATGGGGCACCGGAATTCGAATCAATGACCTTTTGCATGAAAGGCAAACGCCTTACCTCCATGCTATCTCCCGGGCCCCAATACCATACTTCTTATATTTTGATGGGCTTGTGAATTATCTGGGCCTCTTGTTTATATGTAGCTTTGGATTCAAGAAGTCCAAAGAAGAGAATGAAATTTTTTTCAATCAGTCTGAGATGAATTGCTATGAATTGCTAGTTGAGGGACCAACACCATGAGTAGCAAGAATATAGTCACTGTATGAATGAATGCTGCTTCTTCAATTTTTGTGCCTGGTACACAACTAAACCATGGCATTCTATGTGTTCTGTTAGGCGTAGAAGTAACTTAAACATATCCCCTGTGCCTCTCTTTGAAAATAAACTGATTATCCACTGGATTTTCTAAGAAAATAATGTAAGTGCTGCTCTAGTCTAATAGCTAGTGCTTACCAGGGAATCATTAGGAAGAGTATTTGAAAAAGAGAAAAAAGGGAAAAAACCTGATTTCCAGGTATTCTTCCTTCTTACCTTCCTTCCTGAATAAAGAAATCATGACTCTGCTTCCACAAACATCCCATACAAGACTATGACATTGTTAATCAGACATTAAAAACAAAATGTATAAAATAAAAATAAAATGAAAAAAATAAAATTGATAAAAATAAAATGTATACTTCTCAGATATGGCTTGATCAATTTCCCTTCCACGATCTTTCCTTGGTTTATGTATGAAGCTGTTTGTGCAAACATTACTTACTGAAGAATTGACTAGTTGTTTCTAGAAAGTAGGGTCAGTAAAAATTATTTGTATCCTGGCTACCTTTGAACCAGTCATATTATTGAATTTGTTTAAAACTATTCTTTTGGAGAAAATATAATGATTTTGAAATATGTTTATTATACAATGTTGGAAAGTTTGAAAATGGCAAAAAATAGTATATACATAACCTCATTTAGGAGAATAATCTACATATATGTGAAGTTAAAAGACTGGAAGGAAAACAAGAATATTTATAGTGGTTCTTTTTGTAGACAAAGTTGTGGTTCTTAAACTGTAAACAATCCAGGAGTGCAGGGACCAGTACTGATCACCTGATTATGCTATAGGTCAGTTCAAAATAAAGAAGTATCCAACTAAACAATGTGAATAGTGCTGAGATTGAAAGAGCTAGATTTAAAAATTATATAATTTTAAATTTTAAAGTGTTTTAAAACTGGGGCTGGATCAGTGGTGCAAGCGAGAGGGCATTTGCCTTGCACGTGCTTAACCTAGGACAATACTTCGGTGTCCCATATGGTCCCCCAAGCCAGGAGTGATTTCTGAGCGCATAGCCTGGAGTAATCCCTGAGTATCACTAGGTGTGCCCCCCAAAATTGTTTTAAAATAGTTAAACATTTAACAATATTTAAGTAAAATATTTCACTTCTTTAGAAAGTGGATCTAATGAAGCATTATTTGAAGGTTCGTTGGGTGTCCCAAGGGAAAGGAGCATATTCTGCTTTGTATACAGGAGAAACACGTTGACTTTTTTTTTGTCACTCATGGTGTCCAAACACTGCTGGATATGGTAAA
>PVKC010040151.1:0-12405 GCA_004027635.1 Crocidura indochinensis | reverse complement strand
AAAAAAAAAAAAAAAAAAGAAAAAAAGAAAAAGAGTAAATGAAAGGTTTCAAGATAAGACCAGAATTTATAAAAGTACATTGATTGAAAACAGAATACTCATGAATCAGGAGTGATAGTACAGCAGGTAGGATGTGTGCCTTGCAGACAGCTGACCTAGATTTGACCCCTGGCATTTCTGATGGTCCTGTAAGTCTTCAGAAATAATTCCTAAGCATAGAGCCTAAAGTAACCCCTGAGCACTTTTGGGTGTGGCCCAAAAATAAAAACAAACAAAAAAACACAGAACACTCAGGCATATGGATCTCAAAGATACTTCAACTATTTTATTCTATTGACAAAGGTTATAAAACCAAAAAATAAACAAATGGGACTAGTTTAAAAAGTTTTTCTTGGAGATCTGGAATGACAGTACAGTGTGTCTGTCCTGGGTTTGATCCCCGGCATTCCCTATCGCCCCCCGAGTTCTGCTGGGAACTCAGTTGTAGTAAGCCCTGAGTACAGCTGGATGAGGCCCAAAAAAACAAAGAAAAAAACCCTACTTTTTGGTTATTTGTCTCCTAAAACTTACTCTGAGAAGAGACAAACACACTAGAAAACCTGAGCTGACTTTTATCTGCAAAGCACAAGCCTCATTTCAGCCTGAATGCACTGACTCCTCAAACATTCTAGTAGTAGAGCTTATATATACCCATTAAACTTCAGGTATAGCTTGACAGCTGTTTTGTAAATCTTGTGGGACACCAGTTCATGTTCTGTAGATGCTCATAGCAGAATTTAACAGCTCTGACGTAATCCAAGACTTTCCCAAGCAGATTAAGACAAAAAAGTCAGAGGAAGGACAAATACTGGGTACTCACCTATATTAGATAGATAGAAGGCAACAGACAAGGGAATAGGCGGTGGTGCTGGAGATAAGGTGCCTGCGCTAACCTAGGACGGACTGAGGTTCGATCCCCCGGTTCCCCGTGCCTGCCAGGAGTGACTTCTGAGCGAATAGCCAGGAGCAACCCCTGAGCGTCACCGGGTGTGACCCAAAAACAAAAAAACAAACAAAAAAAAACAACTATGAGGTACCATCTCGTGCCACAGAGACTGGCACACATCATAAAAAGCAAGAACAATCAGTGTTGGTGGGGATGTAGAGAGAAAGGAACTTTCACTCATTGCTGGTGGGGATGCTCTCTAATCCCATATTGGAAAACAATATGGAGATTCCTCAAAAAACTGGAAATTGAGCTCCCATATGATCCAGTTATACCATTCCTGGGGATATACCGTAGGAACACAAAAATGTAATACAAAAATCTCTTCCTCATACCTATATTCATTGTAGTGGTATTTACAATAGCCAACTCTGGAAACAACCAAGATGCCCTTCAACAGATGAATAATTAAAGAAAGTGTGGTACATGTACACAACGGAATATTATGCAGCTGTCAGGAGAGATGAAGTCATGAAATTTTCAAATGGAAACCATTATGCTGAATGAAATAAGCCAGGGGGAAAGAGAGACACAGAATAATCTCACTTATGGGTTTTAAGAAAAATAAAAGACATTGTTGTTATAATTCCCAGAGATGAGGGCTTGAAGGACTGGTTCAAGATATGAAGCTCACCACAGAATGATGAGTGCAGTTAGAAAATAACTACCCTAACAACTACCATGACAATGTTAATGAGTAGAAGTAGAATGCCTGTCTTGAATACAGGCAGGGGATGGGGGAGGAGGGAGATAGGGGCATTAGTGGTAGGAATGTTACACTGGTGAAGGGGGTGTTCTTTGTATGACTGAAACCAAACTACAATCATGTTTGTAGTCATAGTGTTAAAAAAAAAGAAATATGGGGCTGGAGAGATAGCATGGAGGTAAGGCATTTGTCTTGCAATCAGAAGGTCGGTGGTTTGAATCCCGGCATCCCATATGGTCGCCTGAGCCTGCCAGGAGCGATTTTTGAGCATAGAGACAAGAGTAACTCCTAAGCACTGCCGGGTGTGACCCCCCCAAAAAAAAAATTTAAAGAAGGAAAAAATATGATGCCATCAAGGTGACGGGAGGATAGAGTGATAGTATAGCAGGTAGGGTGCTTGCCTTGTATGAGGCCAACCTGGGCTCGGTCCTTGGCATCCCATATGGTCCCCTGAGCCCCACCAAGAATGATTCCTGAGTGCAGAGCCAGGAGTAAACCCTGAGTGCTACTATGTATGTCCCCTTTGCCCCCCAGAAAAGAAGGTGGTGGGGTTGGAGATAAATGAGGCCAACCTCATTTCAATCTCCAGCAGTACATATGGTACTGTCAGCAGGAGTGATCCCTGACCTCAGAACCATGAGTAAACCCCGAGTATCCACTGGATGTGGTCCCAAAACAAGAATAAGAAGGTAGAAAATGATGGCCCCAGTGAGATAGCACAGTGCTTGGGCATTTGTCTTGCATACTGTTGATTCAGGACGGATGGTGGTTTGAATCCCAGCATCCTATATAGTCCCTTGAGCCTGCCAGGTGCGATTTCTGAGTACAGAGACAGGAGTAACCCCTCAATGCCACCGGGTGTGACCTTCCCCCCACCCCAAAAAGAAAGGTGGAGAATGAAACGAAAAAAAGAGATGAAGAGCCCACAAAATGGTTTTTCTCCTGTAACTTCAAGGTACACCCACTTCTCTACCTTCAATGCCCTTCGATTCTGGGCTTGCATGACCAATGACCACTTTGTTAAAGGTTAGGTATGATAATGAATTTACTATTACAAGAGGGTGGCAAAGTCTTATGGTCTAATGAATGCCAAGAATTAAGAGCCCTAAAGTACCATCCAAGTGAGAGGTAGACAGTGCCCTCTGATACTGGGGAATCCTTCACTGAGAATACAGTTTTCATCTTGGACTGCCAGAAGAATGGTAGGGGCTTAGGAAGCCTTGCCTTGCTGTGTACCATGAGTAATGTAGCCTATCCCTTGCTGAGAAAATAGTTCAATCCATGATACTGTCATATGCATTATTCATGCTCTTGGAAATTTTGTTGTCTGTGACTCCCTGTGCCACAAATTATTTCTTGACAAATGATAGACAATTGTACCAGAGCTTCACAATAAAAGGAGGTGATCACCCAAAACAAAAGTAATAAAACACTTAGTGAGCTGTGGTTGCAAATATTGCAACCTGATGTGCAACCAATGATCATAGCTAAAAATATAAGAACCACATCTAGGTATATTATGTAGATAATCACAACACTAACAAAGGGAAATACAAGGGGGATACAACACTCAATTAGTATATGGCAATTGTACATCAAAAAGCTATTATAAAGCAAGTACTTTGTTATTGCTTTTTATTGTGGGAAACTGGAGCAGTCAAAATCTATACTGAGGGCCCGGAGAAATAGCACAGCGGTGTTTGCCTTGCAAGCAGCCAATCCAGGACCTAAGGTGGTTGGCTCGAATCCCGGTGTCCCATATGGTCCCCCGTGCCTACCAGGAACTATTTCTGAGCAGATAGCCAGAAGTAACCCCTGAGTACTGCCGGGTGTGGCCCCAAAAACCAAAAACCAAAAAAAAAAAAAATAAATCTATACTGAGAATGAGAAAATGCTTATATTCAATATTCGTTAAATACAGGAAAGAACTTCATGGGGCTGGATTGAAAGCACAGCGGTAGGGTATTTACCTTGCATATGGATGACTTGGGACAGACCCGGGTTTGATCCCTGGCATCCCATATGGTCCCCCAAGCATGTCAGGAGCGATTTCTGAGCGCAGAGTCGGGAGTATTCCTTGAGAGCGACCTTGTATGCCCCCCGCCCCCCAAAAAAGAGGAAAGAACTTACCCTGCATTAATTTCCTTTCCCTGTGAATGTGTGTATTACTTTGGTTTGTTTTTAGGGACCATACCTATCAATGTTTAGGCGTTGTACCTGGCTCTTTGCTCAGGAGTGACCTATGGAGGTTTTCTGGGTCTATAAGTGGTGATAAAGATAGAATCCTGGTTGATGCAAGGTAATTTACTGCCTGTATTATCTATCTCACTAGTCCCAGATTAATTTATTTTCATTGTTATTGTTTGTGTTGGGGCCACACTTTGAGTTGCTTAGGGATAACTACTGGCTCTGTACTCAGGAATTATTCCTGGTGGTATTTAGAGGACCATATCGGGTGCCAGATATTAAACAATTGTTGACTGCATGCAAGTTTTTTTGTTTGTTTTTGTTTTTTGTATTTTTTTTGTTTTTTTTTGGGTCATACCCAGCAGCACTTAGGATTACTCCTGGCTCTATGCTCAGAAATTGCTCCTGGCAGGCTTGGGGGACCATATGAGATGCCGGGATTCGAACTACCATCATTCTGTATTCAAGGCAAATGTTCTACCTCCATGTTATCTCTCTGGCCCCTGCATGCAAGTTAATTTCTTTTTAATCTGATTTTTATTGTCCTCTGGAAAAGAGCACAGTATAATCTTGTTTGGAGATTTTGTCTTATTTGTTTATTATCTTTGGGTTTCTCTTCTTTCTTTTTTGGGGGAACCCACACTTGGCTGTGCCCAAGGCTTGCTCCTGATTCTGTGCTCAGGGATTATTCCCTGAGGAGTTCAGAGTATCATATGGGGTGCCAGGGATCAAACGGGTTGGTCATGTGCAGGGCAAATGCCCTACATAGTGTGATATCACTCTGGCCCAAATTTCTCTTCTTTGAGGGGAATAAGAGGCATTCAAATTCAAGTAAATCTTTTCATTCCCCCCTTTTTATTTGCACCACCCCTGGCAGACTCAATACTTAATCCTGGCTCTGCGCCCCGGGGTAACTAATGGTGGGGATTGGTGGGGTCACACATGGTGCCAAGGATTGGACATGTGTCAGCCATTTGCTGGGAAAGTGCCCTGCCTACTGTAATAAAGAATAAAGCTCTCTGTTATTACCTACCTCTCTGGCTCTCTGGTGCTGTGCTTGCTTAATCTTGTTGATGACTCCTTGAACAGCAACTGGGACCTCAAGTTTACGGTCCACTGGTTCAGTAAAGGGTTTAGGTGAACGTAAATGCCTAAAACCCACATCTTCTTTCTCTGTTTCAGAGTCACTGTCTATCGTGGTTTGCTTTTTGACAAACATTTTGAAAGGTTGAATGATTTTTTTAATTGCTTCTTTCCTTTTATTTCGTCACAATATATAAGCAAGTAAAGGTGTCTGTAAGGAAACTAGAAACATTCCTACTTCCACAAGTTTGGTTTAAGTTGTTGCTAGTTACATGGTATTCTAGTCTTGGTGACATCATAATAGACCCATGTAACATCACTGGCTTAGATTTTAAAGAGTGCTTACCAAAAGCAGAAAACTAGGCATGCCATATGCTATGGTGGTGGAGGATGAAGCAGGGTGGGAGGGCAGGAAAGAATAGACAATAGGAACGCTAAAAGAATTAGAGAAGAACTTAAATGAACTTGAAACCTAGGTGTTAGAATTCAAGATCCAGTGTATCAAAAGTAACTCTTGGTTCTTTTCTCTTTCTGAGGTTAAGAATTTTAAAGCTATATATATATATATATATATATATATATATATATATATATATATATATATTATGGAATAATGTGTGTTACAACTTCATTTGACCCTCAACATTTTCTAGACATGTAGTATCTTGGAAAATATTTATATATATTTTTTTTGTGGTTTTTTTGGTCACACCCATTTGACATTCAGAAATTGTTCCTGGCTTGGGGGGACCATATGGGATGCTGGAGGATCAAGCCGTGGTCCATCCTAGGCTAGCACTGGCAAGGCAGACGTCTTACCTCTAGTGCCACTGCTCTGGGCCCTCTTGGAAGGTATTATTGGTGGAGATAACACTTTTTGTATATGCCTAGTTACTAGTTTTTTCAAGGAACCAAACTGAAGAAGGTTTTGAAGTTCCATAGTTGAGTGGAGAAATTGAAGGAAATTCTAGAGGTTGCTTTCTAACTCAGAATACTTTGAGCTCCTTTGGTTGAGGAGGTAAAAGGATTAGGAAACAGGAACAATGAAAAGACAAGGGATATGCTGATTTTAAAAAAAGTTAAAAAAATATAAAAAAGTACATAAAGTAACATCCATGTGCCTGTCACCTAGACAAAACAAATATTAATATGTTGTAATATTTACTTCTGATATTCTTTTTTTTTTTTTTTTTGTGGTTTTTGGGTCACACCCGGCAGTGCTCAGAGGTTACTCCTGGCTCCATGCTCAGAAATTGCTCCTGGCAGGCACGGGGGACCATATGGGGCACCGGGATTTGAACCGATGACCTTTTGCATGAAAGGCAAATGCCTTACCTCCATGCTATCTCCCGGGTCCCTGATATTCTTATTTATTTATTTATTTATTTATTTATTTATTTATTTGGGGTTATAGGTCACACGCAGTGGCACTCAGGGGTCACATCTGGCTCTGTGCTCAGAAGTCGCTCCTGGCAGGCTT
This sequence comes from Crocidura indochinensis, assembly GCA_004027635.1. Taxonomy (NCBI): domain Eukaryota; kingdom Metazoa; phylum Chordata; class Mammalia; order Eulipotyphla; family Soricidae; genus Crocidura; species Crocidura indochinensis. The sequence goes on along the minus strand of PVKC010040151.1, from coordinate 5,964 downwards.
GGGGACCATAAAAGATGATGGGAATTGAAACGGGTTCATCCTGTGTTGGCCATGTGGAAGGCAAATGCCCTACCGCTGTGCTATAGCTCTGGCCCCTGATTCTGATATTTTTAAATAAAAGGATTAGAGATAGAATTCCCCTTTGGTGTTTTCCCAAACTCATTCATTCCCCTCTATTTCTTTCCAGAAGCAATGAAAATTATACATTTATATATTTCTGACTTGTTTACAAATTTTATATATTTATATAGGATGTTTATGTGGATTTCTGAACTAATATTCTTCCTTTTAGGTTTTAGACAGTAGAGGGGCCGGGCAGTGGCGCTGAAGGTAAGGTGCCTGCCTTACTGCGCTAGCCTTGGACGGACCGAGGTTCGATTCCCCTGTGCCCCATATGGTCCCCCAGGCCAGGGGCGACTTCTGAGCACATAGCCAGGAGTAACCCCTGAGCGTCACTGGGTGTGGCCCAAAAACCAAAAAAAAAAAAGGTTTTAGACAGTAGAAATTATGGATGTAAAAAAAAATAAAAGAAATTGGGCCAGAGAGATAGCATGGAGGTAAGGTGTTTGCCTAGCATGCAGAAGGACGGCGGTTTGAATCCCGGCATCCCATATGGTCCCCTGAGCCTGCCAGGAGTGATTTCTGAGAGTAGAGCCAGGAATAACCCCTGAGCACTGCCAGGTGTGAACCTCCCCCCCCCCCCCAAAAAAAATAGAAAGAAATTGTGGATGTATAAAATTTTTTTGAGTCTTCACAGTAAACTTAGTCCTATGATGAATCTTTCTTGTAAACTAGTAAATTTTTCTTTTTAGTTTTTTTGGGTCAAATCCATGGTGCTTAGTGCTTAATCCTGGCTCTGCTATTCAGGGATAACTTCTAACAGTGCTCAGGAGACCATATGGGATGGTGAGGTTCGGACCCAGGTTGGCCATGTGCAAGGCAAGCGCCTATTGACTGTATTATCTTCAGCCATAAATTAGTAAATAATTTGTTTTGCCATTCTCTAGAGAAAGGATGGAAAAAAAACACAAGTAGTTGCCTTTTAAAAATATCAATTATTATATAAGGAAAAGGCAAAACAAAATCAATTATTATACAAAGAAAATTCTATTGCTGCCTTCATAGTGTTCCCAAACTACTTAGTAAACTTTATATATTTATGAAATGTAACTTTATTATTTTCTTTATCTATTAGCTGAGGAACTTCAATTTTCTTTCTTTAACATTTACCCTGTTCTTCCTTACTTCTCCCACAGAAACTTTTTTTTTTTGGGTTTTGGGTCATACCCAGCAGTGCTCAGGGGTTACTCCTGGCAGGCTCGGGGGACCATATGGGGTGCTGGAATTCGAACCACTGTCCTTCTACATGCAAGGCAAATGCTCTAACTCCATGCTCTCTCTCCAGCCCTCCCACAGAAACTTAACATTTTGAATATTCATCACAGCTTCAGAATCCTCTCCTATATGAAAACTTTTCTAGGTCCCAGAATATTTATTTTTGTTCATCATAAAGTATTAGTCCTGGGGCTGGAGCCATAGTACAAAGGGTAGGGCATTTGCCTTGCAAGCTGACCCAGGTTTGATCTAATATGGTCTCTCAAGCACTGCAAGGATTAATTCCTCAGTTCAGAGCCAGTAGTAACACCAGAATATTGCCCCCAAATAAAAAACAAAATTCCTTTCATCACTTCTCAATTATTTATTCAAAGAAGCTCATACATTTTAAAAGAACAATTAAGATGCATTATTTTTTATAAATATGTTAAATAATCTATCCACTATTATTCAGAATTTCTTGAAATTATCAGTTAACTGGGGGGGGGGGCAGGCAGTGGTGCTGGAGGTAAGGTGCCTGCCTCGCCTGCGCTAGCCTAGGACTGACGGCGGTTTGATCCCCGGTTTCCCATATGGTCCCCTAAGCCAGCAGCGACTTCTGAGCGCATAGCCAGGAGTAACCCCTGAGCGTCACCGGATGTGGCCCAAAAACCAAAAAAAAAAAAAAACAAAACAAAACAAAAAAGAAATGATCAGTTAATTCATTTAAGTACTTGTTAGATTGTGATATTAGGTTGTGGGATAATTTTTATTTGTAGACTTCTTTACATTGCTTTCCAATAGGCATTCAAGATCAAACCAAAAACAATCAATTAAATTTTGTGTTTTCTCCCTCTTTTTTTTTTTTTTTTTTTTTTAAAAAAACACAGCCTGGGACTCATCAGCAACTGAAATGAAGGGTTTCTAAAGCAAATTTAAAAAACCACTCCCTGTTTCTTTCAACTGAACAAGCTTTTCTTGATACACTACCATGTGGCTACTGTTATCCTAGATTGTAAAGAATAAATTATTCTTTCAGTGAAGAAATGGAAAGCGAAAAAGGAAAATAATTTAAGATAGATTATAATGATCAATAGCTAATAAGGAGCATGAATTCTGTAGAGAGCAGTGTCTTTGGGAAGACCTAATGGCAAGAGAAGGTTGATCAACAAATGAAGGTATTGCTGAAGGGGAAGACACCTTAAGTGATGGCTTTAGAGGTGAGTGCTGAGATTCTATTTCACAGGAAATGTGAATAAGAGTAGTTTAATTAAGAAGGTTGAAAATATGTGCGGGACCGGAGAGATAGTATGGAGGTAAGGTATTTGTCTTGCATGCAGAAGGTTGGTGGTTCGAATCCCGACATCCCATATGGTCATAGCCAGGAGTAACCCCTGAGCGCTGCTGGGTGTGACCTAAAAACTAAAAACAAAAAAACAAAACAAAGGGCCGGGCGGTGGCGCTGCAGGTAAGGTGCCTGCCTTACCGCGCTATCCTTGGACGGACCACGGTTCGATCCCCCGGTTCCCATATGGTCCCCTGTGTCTGCCAGGAGCGACTTCTGAGCGCATAGCCAGGAGTAACCCCTGAGCGACACTGGGTGTGGCCCAAAAAGCAAAAACAAAACAAAACAAAACAAAAAAAACAAAAAAAAAAAAGAAAAAGAAAGAAAATATGTTGCATTTACTGGGGATTGTTTAGGGCAAATATGGGTAAATTTGTACAAATACAAATTGTAGGGTTAATTTGGGATCTAAGTGGAAAAATGTTTTGTTTTTATTTGGAAGTTATATTTGTTTTTACTTTTGCATTGCAAGGGATCAAATCGTAGGGTTAATTTGGGATCTAGGTGGAAAAGTGAATTCAGTTTGTTTTTGCTTTTGCATTACTAGGATAAAACCTCAGGGCCTCTCTGAGCCATATCCCCGCCCTAGGAAATTCCTTTGTAATGATTTCAAAATTATAGAAAATACCGAAGAGATAACACAGCGGTAGGGCGTTTGCCTTGCAAGCAGCTGACCCAGGACCAATGGTGATTAGAATCCTGGCCTCCCATATGGTTTCCTGTGCCTGCCAGGAGTGATCTCTGACTAGAGCTAGGAGTAATCGCTGAGCGCTGCTGGGTGTGACCCAAAAACAAAAACAAAAAACAAAACAAAAATAGAAAAGGGAAAAATTCAGACAAGATTAAAAAAAAAAAAGTGTTAGATGTGATCATTAAGAAAGGTAGTTGCTGAAGATAAGGAATTTTGTGCTCCTAACGGAAAAAAAAAAGTTCTTGCTTTTTTGTTTTTGGGTCACACCCGGCAGCACTCAGGGGTTACTCCAGGCTCTATGCTCAGAAATCGCTCCTGGCCCGCTCGGGGGGACCGTATGGAATGCCGGGATTTGAACCATCATCCTTCTGCATGCAAGGCATGCGTTTGCCTTACCTCCATGCTATCTCTCTGGCCCCACGAAAATATTTTCAACAAAGTATTTAAGCACCATGATTACAAGCATGGTTATAGTTGGGTTTCAGTCATAAGCAGAATAACGGAATATTTTAACTACTAACTTTTTTTGGGGGGGGGGTTATACCCGGTGGCACTCAAGGGTCACCCCTGGCAGGCTCAGGGCACCTTATAGTATGCCAGGATCCGAACCTTTGTCCTATGTTGACTGCGTGCAAGGCGTGTGCTATCACTCCGGCCCCTATTTTTTCTTTCGTTGTATTTATTGTACTTGACAAAAACATCAGCAAAGAAGTTATTTGGAGACAGACTGAGTGTTATTAAGTAACATTACTACAACAGAGATATGGGTGCTTAATTGAAGAGAAGCTGGGGCAAAGTTCATTAGAGGTGCATCTCAGGGAAGGAGTCTTGGAAAAAAGTTCTTTCAAGTCGTGTTCAAGCCTGCCCTCCCAGAGGGCTCCTTCATTGAAAAATGTGAATAGTACTATTTGTTGCATAGATTGTTTTAAGGTTGGCGGTGGTAAAAAAAAAAAAAAAGTCACTAGAGTGCCAGGGGCAGAGCAAACATTTAATGAGCAGCGGCTACTATGAATAGATTTGCTGGGCCTGCTGCTTGTCCCCTCCCCCTGTCGTCCTTTCCTCTGCAAAGCAACTGGGCTCAAAGTCCGGGCCAAATTCGTGCGGCCCTTTGGTTCTGTTTTATTTTGTTGTTGTTTGGTTTTTGGGCCACACCCGGTGAGGCTCAGGGGTTACTTCTGGCTCTACGCTCAGAAATCGCTCCAGGCGTGGGAGGGGGGGGGACCATTGTTGTTTATTGGTTTGGGGGTCATACCCGGTGACACTGGGGGGATAAGTTGCTGTCTTACTATAAATTAATTAGTCGTGTTGTTGGTAGGGGGATGGTGAGGCCTGACTGGACTTGACCCATGGTCTGGCAGGTCTGAAGGTTGCAGGGTGAGGGCAGAGAGATTCACAAGGCAGTCGTATGAAGTTCAGGAGTCAGCGAGTTCTATTTCACGGTCCCTACCGCCACGTACAGCTCCTCACATGGCCTCTACTCCTTCTGGCTCTCTTGGCCAGAATCTGCCTCCCTTTCAGCTGCCTTTTCCTAATTGGCTTCCGGGCTGAGAAACAAACTCCCTTTAGTGATGCTGCTGCTTCTTCGACGATGCTCAATGGCTAATGCTGAATTTGACGCTGAAATCTCTGACGATGGTGCCTCTCCTACCCTTCTCTAACTCTCCTTCTTATTCCCTGGCTCTGCGCTCAGAAATCGCTCCTGACAGTCTCAGCAGGGGTCTCAAACTCAATTTACCTGCGGGCCGCAGGAGGCAAAGTCGGGGTGATCCTTGAGTGCAAAGTCAGTAGTAAGCCTTGAACATTGGGGGGCGTGTGTGTGACCCAAACAACCAAAACAAAACAAAACAAGATTCCTCCAGGGCAGGGCCACAAAATGTTGTACGGAGGGCCGCGAGTTTGAGACCCCTGGTAGGGGAACATCTGGGACGGCGGGGGGTGGAGCCGCGGTCCGCCCTAGGCTGGCGCTTGCAAGGCCTGCACCACCGCTCTGGCCTCCGGTTCTCGTTCATTCAAACGGTGGCTTGGAAACCGAGGCCGCGGTAGCTCCGCCAGGTTCGGTCAGGGAACCCCACGCCGAGCCGGTGACGGTCCGAAACACACGCCGGGCGGCCCCGCACGGCGTCTCGGTCAGCATGCTCCCTCCTCCCCCTTCCCCGCGGCGCCGCCGGCTCGCAAAGCCGATCCCAAGTAGAGCGCGCTTGGCGGCGGCGAGGGCGTCTCTCGCCCCGGAAGCAGAGGCCGCTCGCCCCGGAAGCAGTCCGTCGCTGGCCCGGGGAGGCGGGACCAAGGCGGGTCACCCGGCCGCTGCGGCTGACGGCGCGGCGGCGGCGGCGGCGGGGCGGGAGGAGGAGCCGGGCTGCTGCCGGCGGAGGGGCCGGGCTTGGGCTTCGGCGTGTGCGTGTGCGTGTGTGTCCTCGCCTCGCGGTTCGGGGCTCGCTCGGGCCTGGCCAAGCAGTTGGGCAGCGTGTCGGCGGCGGCGAGGAGCACGGCGACGAGGCCGGGCGGGGAAGACATGTTGCTCTTCGTGGAGGTGAGCGGAGCGGGGAGGGGAGGGAGAGGAAGAGGGAGGCCTGGGGCCGCTCGCCGGGCCGGGCCGGGCCCCGCCATGTGACTG
>PVKC010040150.1:0-12390 GCA_004027635.1 Crocidura indochinensis | reverse complement strand
CTCTTCTCACTCAAAGAAATAAGGGGTTTATGATCCATGGTCAACAACATGCTAAAGTTAAACAAGAAAAATGGTACAAAATAGAAATTATTACCATACATGTCCAGCATGCAGGATTAATATTTTTAATGCAGATTTTCGTATTTTTTCTATATAATCGAGCAGGCAATAAAACTGATGAGAGTAGCGCGCAGAAACGTCCTAACTGAGGCTCGCGTCTTGGGGGGCTGAGAGTCAGTGTTCTCCGCGCCCTCGCATTAATAAGTAAGTTCGTCTGTCCTTCCTTTCTTCCTTCGCTCAGCCTCGCCTCGTGCCTGCGGGGACACCAGGGTCCCTCTCGTTTGCACTCCTCTCCTCTCCTCGCTGCTCTCTCGCCGGACGGGCCGCGCTCTGGGCCGCGAGGTAGTGGCCCCCGACTCACCGCGCAAAGTTCAGAAAGCCGGGGTGGGGGGAGTCTCCAGATGGCCTCCGCGGCTCCTCCGGACTCTGCCTCGCAGCCCTTCCAAGCCTGGAGAAAAGTTACTCCGGGACTTCCCACCCCCTTCGTCTCCCTCCGGCTCCGCTGGAGTCTAAGAGGAGGCGCTGGCGCGCGCGCTCTCCTCTCGCCGCGGCCAAGGTCCCCTGCCTGCCCTCCCGCCCTGCGGTCGCCCGCGTCCCGCGCGCCCTTCCTCCCTCTCCCTCCAGTCCAACGAGGTTGGGAGCGTGGCAAGGGGGCAGGGTCCAGGGAGGAGGGAGTCCGGGACTTGGGGGCGCGCGGGACGGGGACGTCCGGGCCGGGCCGGGGCTGGGGCGCAAGGGCAGGGGCCAAGACCGGCCCAGACTCACAGAAAGAACTCGGGAGAGGAGGGACTGTCGCTGGTGGAGCCCGCCTCCCTGAAGCCGGAGTTGGCGAGTTTCTCGCACTTGACCTTGTAGGCGTCTCTTTCGCGGGCCAGCCGGGACACCTCCTGCTTAAGCTGTTCCACCTGCTGAATGAGCTGCGTCTTCTCATTCTCCAGGTGGTGTTTCTGCTGGACGCGTTTATACCTGCACGACTGGGCGTAGCCCCGGTTCTTCAGGGTCCGCCGCTTCTGCTTCAGGCGGATCACCTCGTCCTTGGTGAAGCCCCGCAGGTGGCGGTTCAGCTCGCGCACCGACATGGACACGAGCTGGTCGTCGGAGAAGCGGTCCTCCACGCTGCCGCTGCCCCCCGCCGCCGTCGCTGCGGCCGCGGCGTGCGGCCCGGGCCCGGGGTGGCTGGTGGGCAGCTGCTGCGCGGGGCTGGCCGCGCTGGACGGCGGCGGCGACGCTTGGTGGTGGTGGTGATGGTGCGGGTGCACGTGCGGGCCCAGCTCGTCGTGAGCCACGCCGGCGGCGCCCGGGTACGCGTGGTGCGGGTGCGGGTGCGGGTGGTGGTGGTGGTGGTGGTGATGGTGCGCGCCCCGAAAGCCGTCGAAGCTCTGCAGGGGCTGGGGCACGGGGTGCGAGCCGATGAGCGCCTCCACCGCGTCTTCGGGCGTCAGGTTGAGCGCCTCGGGGTTCATCTGCTGGTAGTTGTTCGCCATCCAGTACAGGTCCTCCAGGTGGGTCTTCTGCTCGGTGGGGCTGAAGCTGGGCGACGAGGGCACCGAACTGCACGGCGTGCTGAGCGGGGTGGACGACACCGAGCCGGCGGGCTGCAGGCGCGTGCAGGGTCGCCCGGGGCGCTCCGCGCGCCCCAGCGGCTCTTTCTTGACGTCGAACTTGAGCAGGTCGAAGTCGTTGACGTACTCCATGGCCAGCGGGCTGGTGGGCAGGTCGGACCCCATGCTCAGCTCCGCGGCCATCGCCGACGCGGGGCGCAGTTGCCGCCGAAGCCCGGGAAACTTTGCGGCCGGCCGGGGCGCGCGGGGGCGCGGGACCGCGAGCCCGGGAGGCGGGGAGCCGAGGGCGCAGCGGGCCGGGGCCGCCGGCCAAGCCTTTGTCTGGGGACGCGGCGGCGGCGCGCCGGAGAGTCCCGAGGCTGCCTGCGCCGCCCCGGAGCTCGGGCAGTGGCCGCGCCGAGGCCGGGCCAAGCTGCGCGGGGGGCAGAGAAGCGAGCGGGGGGACGCGCGGCTGGGCGGAGGAGGCGCGGGGCGAGCGCCCGCCGCTGTGGCTCTCTCTCGAGCTCTCGGGCGAGACCTCCCGATCGCAGCCGCCGCTCGCAGCCCGGCGGTGCAGCTGTGCGGAATCCGGCGCCGCCTGCTGCCTTTTATCGCCTTCCTGATGTCACCCGGGCGCGGGGGGCCCGGGCGGCCCAGAGAGCTGGCCAATGACTGCACGGGCCCCCGCGGCCCGGCGGCGCAGGGCGGGGCGCGCCTGACAGCTCCTCCGCCCCCCCAGAGTCAGCTGACTGGCGGCCGGAGCAGCTGGAGAGCCTCTGAGGCCTGGCGAAGAGCTGTAGCCGAGTGGGACGGCCGGCCTGGGCCCAACCTCCCCCCAACTCACGCACACACCCTCCAGGCCCCAGCCCCCGCTCGGCTCGCTCGTCTTGCCCACACACCCCCGCTCCAAGCTGGGACACCGCTTCCACCCCGCGGGCCACACTCTCTTCCCTCTTGGCCGGTGGCTCCCGCAGCCCCAGCTCGTGTCAACCCTGCGTGGGAGCTCGGGAGGAGCGCCCGGACGGCACCTCTCCGGCCCTTTGTTCCCCGAGCTTCCTCCTCCCCAACTGGGCGGGCGGCGCTCCCGGTGCCGCGCGGCTGCGGGCAGGCGGACAGCTCTCGCCCGTGCTGCTTGCGGGTCTGCGCGGATCCGAGTGGCAGAGGGGGAGAAGGGAAGGCATGTTGTGATGGCTCCTAGAGTTGTGTGCAAATTCAGTTCTCTCTCTGGAGAGACCCTACTACCCTGGCCCTGCAGGGTCGCTCTCCTCCGGGCCGTGCAGCAGCGGGGTCTGGACCTAAAAGATACCGCCGGTCCCGTGGATCCCCGTGCTCATCTCCCCCACAAATGCACGAGATGCAAGGAACGACTCGGCCCCAAGGCTCATTTGAATCCCTTTCCCAGACAGACGCACGGAACTCTCCACTCTCAGAGGCATGGGGCCGAGGCCGGTCCAAGACCGTGCTCCGTTAGCTCTCGCTGCTGGGGTAACCGGCCTGTTTTTGTTTGAACGTTTTGTAACGATTAAACAGATTCCTGGCGTTAGCCCGCCGCCGAGAGACTCAAACAGCATAAAGTGCGACCCCAAGTGGCCTCTTTGCGCAAAGGCGGACAGCACCCCGAGGCCCGCTGCGCACCCAGCTTGGATCTCCCCAACCGGCCCAACCCTAAAGAACATAGGCTGGGTGGCACCCGGGAGCCAGGACAGGCTCCCTTCGCCCACACACACGCGGGACCTCCGGGCTGGGATCTCGAACGGAGCTACGAGTTTCCGTGCACATCGCCCAGCTAGGAAACTCCGCGCGAGCTCCCAGCTTGGACGAAGAGGGAAAGGAGCAAAGGGGAGGGGGTGTGTGGAAGGGCTGTTCATCGGTTCAAAAAGGTTTGGGGGGAAATTCGTGTTTGGGGCTGAAAGCAGAAATACCACTATCGTTCACTGGGGCAGGCCAGTGAACAATCTGCCCCTTCGCAGACCGCGAATCAAAGCGGAGCGCTATGTTTTCCAGCCAGGGTTGGGGCGCTTCGTAGTTGGACCACAAGTAAGGTCCGGGATAATCCCATGTGAAAGGTTCTTTCGGAAACTCTGACCTGGGCGCAGAAACTGGAAAAAGCACAAATTCGCTGTAGCCGGAGCCCCCGACCCGCCTCCCACGACGCTTTCTGGTCAGCAGCGTTGGGCGCGCGCTGCGAACGGCAGGAGAAGCGCGCTTTGGGTGAGTGTGTCCCGAGGGAGCAGGGCCCGCACGACCGACCCCGCGAGGATGGGCTGGGCGGTCCCAAGCGAGGCGGACTCAGCCCGGTTGTTTTCAGTGTTAGAAAGTACAAAGATTTGCCTCGAATTCATCGGAAAACTCTTGTCTCTTATCTTGCGCCCTCCGAGAGGCTGGAACGGACGGGATGTGACCGTGGGAGGCTGTTTTTTTTTTTTTAATAAAAATTCATGGATTTTAACTAAAACTTGAACTGGACGGTCGGGTTAGGGCACTGGGGTTGAGAAAGGCGGTTTTCATGCGTCTTCCAGAAGCCAGCAGGCGTTGAACCGGTTCCTGACTGGAGAGGAGACTGTGGACTGTGCCGCTGTCCCGCCCCAGCCAAAATTGCGAGCTGGGGAAGCACCGTCTCTGCGTGTGCCCCGTTAGCAAGCAGCCCAAACGCTGGGGGTCGGATCCCCCTCTGGGTCTCTGTTGGCGACGGCTCTCTGAGTGCAGGCGGCTCCTAGAAGCTTTGCGCAGCGCCCTCTTTCCCGGGCAAAAGACCTCCCTCTAGGAAAACACCTAACAGTGGCCTCCTGGGTGCCCTCCAAGGAGGCCAGGCTATCTTGTACCCTCTCCGGTCCCCTCCCTTCTGACTCTCCCTTCCAGTTTTAGTGGGGTGATCAGTGGAAGTTTTGGGGGGCCCTATGGCCCCAGCTTAGCATTTCTAAATCTTTCTGAGTCCTGCCTTGTCTCTGACTGAATGACGACTTCCCTTTTGTTTGGGCAGTCTCTCTCCTCTTTGTGTCCCTGCCTTGGTCCCCCTGATAGTCACTCCCCATCGTGGGCTCTCAAAGAAGTGTCCCTGTCCTGCAGTCTGCTCCTATGTTTACCTCCCCATGAAAATGAGTGCTTGTGACTCTTCCACTCCGGTTCTCCGCGCATCAGAACGCCAACAAATGTGTTGGCAAGCAGGGTCAAGGGAGAAAGGCTCTCTCACAATGCCCCAGATCCCATGACTGCAAACATTTACATCTGGATATGATTGCTGTGCTCCTATGGGGTCCAGGTATCAGTTCTGGGGTCAGGGCATATAGCTCTTTTCCTTTGGCTGAGCACTGTCCCTCAAATCCCTGTGTGGTCTGGTGGGTCAGGGTGTCTGAGAGAGAAGAAATCCAGAGCCAGTGGCAAAGCAGGAGAGAGAAGTGGCAGGGGCAAGAGACCAGGAGAAAGGGGGCATACTCCCAGATCTACCAATCTGCTTTGAAGGGATCTGGAAGAGGCTATGGCCAGACCCTGTCTGAGGGGTCTTGTCTTCATTTCCCAAAAAGCTAATGTGAAGTTTTTAGCCCAAAGCAAATTTATCCTGCTCCTTACCCAAAGGCAGGTGAAACGGGTTCTAAGACATAGCATGGCTGGATTCCTTAGCTACAGCTAGAGCTCGGTAAGATTGCATCTTCAGAAGTGCCACGGAACACTTGGGGTATACCTCGTTGGGTAAGCAAAGAGATCATTCTAGAGCCGATTCAGGACCCATACTTGCCACAGGGTGCCAGTTTCAGAGATGCTCGCTCTAGCAGACTAACCACCATCACCCAACCCACACTTTCTCTGAGACCTCCTAGTGCTCTCGCCTCTGCACTATCCGGAAGCCAAGGAAGCTGATTTCAGCCCAGGTGCAACATCAGACAGTTCCCTGAAGGTTGGTGGGAGGAGGGTGGGGGAGGAGGTTTAATTTGCTAATGCTGGCTTGTCTGTTGGGTAGGGAAATGTACAGTGTAAGTATTTATTCTCTCAGTGCTAAATTCCCAGGCTTAGAGCTGGTGTTAAGGCTGGTCCTCAGACAGATCTGTGGACCCAGGACAAGTGGATGAGGTGAGGCAAGGAACCAGTAGGCTGAGCCTGCAGAGTCCTAGGTGCTAGATGCTGGGTTCCAGATACTTGGGTTCTCTCCAAGGAGCCAGGGATCTGGATCCCCTTCCCTAAATCTTCTTTTCCAGTGCCCATTTTTTGAACTTCCTCCCCAAGCAGAAACTGATCTGTGCTTTCCTTCCCTCTTCTTTCCCAAGACCAAAGCCGCCCTCACAGTTCCCTGCCTCCCAGAGGGTATCTGATTCCAACCCAGAGCTTGAAAAAGGTATTCAGGGAGCCTCCAGACCCTCATGATTTGAAGCAGCAAAGAAGCTCTACGATCCCCTACAGCACCCTTTCCCCCCCCCCACACACACACCAGTTAAAAGTGGGGAGTTGTTATTAAAATGATTTCACCTGATTCTCTGCACTTTGCTTTACTGTGAGTACTAGAAATGAAAAATCACATTTGTGGCTTCTGAGCTCTTCCTAACGGCACAGTCAGACAATCCCTGAGCAATATAGGTAGGAGATTTGATAACAATCTTCCCTCCCTCTGCATGGGGATCACATAGATTCTTCATCCTGAGCTGTTTCTTCAAGGCCCAGAATTCTAGAAGGCAAGTGTCCTTGTCTTGCAGATAGGAGTGCAAGGGGGCAGCAGGCAGATACAGATTCCAGCTGTGTCCTAAGACTTTTATCCACTAAACTCTTTTAAGCCCTTGCAGCTGCCCATAGAGATGGCAGGATTAGCCCTGTCTTCAGTGATTTCTTGAATTACAGTCAGAACTGGAGCTTCTATCCCGGTGACAAGTGCTCTGAATGCCATGATTTGTGTGGTCTCTGGGACACCAGGGTGGAGCCAGGGCCCTGGAATCTGCACAGCTCTCCAGCTGGGTCATGATTTCCAATTCTGCACAAGTTTAGATGACCCCTGAGCCTTTCCCAAGTGCCATGCCCCCACCAAGGGCTCTGTTATAGGGATAGTGATGAACAGCCAACCTGGGTTCCTCTCATCCAATTTCCCTCTGCTAATTGCAGGGCAGAAAGGAATAGAAAGAGGAGTAGAAAAGAGGTGGGTGGGGCTAGAGGCTTTGAGATTAATCTCCTCTGACCTTCACCCTTGACCTCAACTTGAACTTAGCCTTGATCCTTAGCCCTGCCTCCAATGTAAGTTTGACCTTCACTTGCTTGACCCCTACTCATGCACCTCCGAACTATCAAGAGAAAAAAGTGAGTGATTGGCTCAAGGATCCAGGTTCCAGGCCACTGAGTTAAGGGGGAATGAGTAGTTAGCTCAGGTCCCTGTCCACATATCATCCCTCTCCCCAGCCCCCAGACCCATTTTAGTGGAACTCACCACTGCTCAGCTGACCTGAGGCTTTCTCCTTAAGCCCTCAATTAGCTTCCCTCCCCTCTTTGAGATCTGTTTCTCTACTTATTAATGCCTCTTTGTCCAATCCACTATTATCTTTCTTTTGGACAACTAAGAAGGCCTGGACATGAACTTGCTTTACCAAGGACAGGGGTCAGTGTTCATGTGATAAGAATTTCTATTCCTACCTCCATGCTCTGCTTAAATACAAATCCCTTTGATTCTTGGGGAAAAAACCACTTAAGCTTGGCCTTCAGCTTCTGATTCTTTGGGGGCTTAAACAACTTCCTCATTCCCTCTATGACAACCCCCAGCCCCCACACTGCTTTCTCTAAGCTCTGTTCACCCCCACAGGGCTTCCCACCCTCATTGCTGCCTAAGTGGGTGCTAATGCCTTGAGGTTCTGGGGGATGTGGACGAAGGAGCAGGGTTGGATCTCTTTCCAAACTTTGGAGGGACTTGAGGCATATGTGGAGTAGAAAGAAGATCCTAGAAGAACCGAGGAATTATTTGGAGTGAATTCAATACCTTCCTGTACTTTGGGCCAGAAGAGACCTCAGTGGAGAGAGGATTTTACAGTACCTTAAGAAAGTCTGAGGAAATGCTGGGAACAGAAGGAATGGGGGTTTCCTCCCACTGCCAAGGGAAGATGGAGCACAATGGAGGCTTGATGCTGCTTGACTGTACCCAATTCCTTAGTCATTGCAGCTAGGACCAACTGTAGCCATTCAATCTCTTCCTTCCCTTTCTTCTTTTATAAAAATGAATCATATAAGACACACAAGACTGTTTTCTTACTGTTCAGAACACAACAGTGTACTCTAAAATCTATGTCTAGAATTCCAACTTGTTTTCACTTAGCAACTTAGTTAATACCTGGGGACCTTCTCTTCTTTTTACCTGATGCAAGGTGATATGGCATTCCATCAACTGGCTGCTCTGTAGGGGGCTTTTGTTTTTGTTTGGGGGTATTTTGGGGTCTCTGTGGTGGATATTTAAACTAGTTCTAATATTTTATAATTGCCAAACAAATGTTATGATACATTTCTTCTTCTTCTCCTTCTTCTCCTTCTTCTTCTTCTTCTTCTTCTTCTTCTTCTTCTTCTTCTTCTTCTTCTTCTTCTTCTTCTTCTTCTTCTTCTTCTACTTCGTCGTCGTCGTCATTTCTTCTTCATCTTCATCTTCTTTCTTCCTTCTTTTATTTCTCTTCCTTGTCCTTTTTATCACGTTATTTTTGATACTTACAAGAATTCTTCTAGATCAAAAAATTGGATTGGTTGACTTGAAAGACGAACATGTTTGTGACAGTCACACTGTCAGTATTTAATTGCCCATTACAAACATTGCCGCAAACACAGTCACTATGGATTTTATTAGGGGTTTTCCTTTTTTTGTGGATTCTCTTTCTTTTCAGTCCTTGACCACACCTGCAAGAGGAGGGGTCCAGGATGGGTCGGCTTCTTTCTGTCTCTTTGCAGACTGACAGCTTCTTCTTGCAGCAAGAGAAGGGGTATTGATAAAGGTGTCCTCAGTGCTGGTGGGTTACAAAGAGAAGAGTTCTTAGAGGGGCAGGGAGGAGTTGGCCCCTAAGGTATAGAGTATAAGGGGAGGTTATCCATGGCTTTGAAGACAACAGAAATCTGTTCAACAGAGAGGCCAGAGACCTGAGGCTGGACCAGTCCAGCAAAACACAGAACAGAGACTCCTTGCTGGCATTTAAGGAGCTGGTTCAAAGGCAAGAGAGCTGCAGGTTTGTGTAGTAACCAGAGCTGATCCATAGGACTTTGAATGTCATGCCAAGGAGTCAGGATTCTGTCCTGAGACCAGATGATATTTCCACAAGCGTAGTTATCCCTCTGGGTTCACCTCTGGCACAGAGAAGGCACTCGGGAAATGTCCACGAAAATGCAGAGGGGCATTAGCACAAGCTTTTTCTCCTTCATCACAGAAACCAGGAGCACTGTTGCTGGGGACCTCTGATCTAGGCTCCATTCTGTGCCTGCCTGGTTCAGAAATCTCTTGCTGGGTCTCAATTCCCATCCCCTCCCTCCCAGCCTTGTGCCCAGCCCCTTTCACCTCTGCCCGTTCAAGATGGCTTTTGGTTTCTGTGTTGACAAGCCCTGTTTCTGTGTTTGGAGCGGCTGTTCAGTGCCATTTCCTGATTTAATATCAGAGCCAGCACGACGCAAGGATGCACCGTTAGCAGTTTTTGCTCCAAGTATTTTTCAAGTTCCCTTTTGATGTAAGGTTTGGGTTTGCAGCTTCCCTGATCCTGGCTGGGTGGGAGAGATGGCAGGGGAGGGAGGAGAGGACTCAGAGAGATGCAGCCAGTCCAGCTAAGCTGAGAAGGCAGGGTGGTGGCTGCCTCAGTACAGGTGAGGGCAGGCACAGAGAGGGGGAGGCAAAAGGGTCTACTGGCAGGTGTCGCCTCTGTGAAGCCAGGCTTCTGTGTGGGTGTAAAGATTTACATTTCTGTCTCTGTAGATATGTCTCTCTTCATTTTTTTAAAAAGGACTAATGGCTTTAGTATTCCAATGTGATACCATTCAAAATGCCAGAAAATACAACCAAAACTGACTTGAAGGAAAATTCAACATCCCAGAGAAGCTCAGGTGTTTCAAGTGACCCTCAGATCTGTTCCAGTATCTCTTGCAGTGGAAACCAGAGCTCTTCATTTCAGTTATCAATGAAGAGAGGAATCAGGCCTGGAGGGCATGTAGGTAGGTATACATACACCCAGGACACAGGAACACATGCAAGTGCACCTATGCACATACATCGGGAACACATAACTCGCACACCTATGTGCAAAGAAAACACATGAAAACATGCACATGTACAAAGAAAAAAACAAAAACACAGAGAAAGCACGTATGCACACAAACTCGTTTGTGCACATATGCACGTGCACACATGTGAGCTTTCCCAAGTAGGCACCCACAGCCTGAGTATGCAGAAAAATTTGTATCCACCAGGACTGGGTGCCGAGAGAGATCCAAGTCTTTGAAGGCCTGACTCCCTTCCCCTAGGCAGCCTTTCAACCTGGCTCTTATTTCTGCCCCCGTTGTCCCCCACCACTGGAACTCTTCCTTTGAAGAGTTTTGGCAATGACCAGATGAGATTAGACATGTGAAATGTATTTTTGGGAGCGGCCCCTGATAGAGGCAGAGGGAACAGGAGCTTGTAGTGCAGGTCTGGCATCTGGGAGCACAGGAGAATGGGGTGGAAATTGGCAGCTCAGAGGGGTCTAGGGAAACTTTCCACTGGACTTAAAGGACATTGCCAGGCCAAACAACAGTGTCACTACTTCAAGTTCACATCTTGCAGGGATGGCTTTACCAGGAGGAGATGCAGTCTCAGCTCCAATCCAGAGGTGAGTTAAGGGCACCTCTGCACTCAGCCAGTGTCTCCCCAAAGGGATCAAAGCAGCACAGCCAAATCCTCCTTTTGCTGGTCAGCAGACTTCCCCAGAGAGTGAACAGAACCTCAGAAAGCATCATAGTGAATAAAGAGGTCATGTAGCTATCCCTTCTTCCCGTGTAACCTGAGCAGAGAGACACTCCTTCGCTAATTAACGTGCACATTCTAAAGATGGCGAGGTTGAGGCACCAATTAAACTGCTTACCAGATACCACCACAGCTGACAAGTGGCAGAAAAAGGGTTTAAAACCTGTTGGACTCTAAGCACTATAGGACAATGACTTAACTGGGAGGAGACTTGGAAATGGGAAATGACTCATTTCTCCCATGGCACTCAACTCTGCTGCTGCCCACCCCAGTGACATGTAAAGCCAGGAAGATCCCTTGGGGCTCATCAAGGTCAAGACCAAGGCCACTTTTGGGGTACCCACAACCAGTTCATTACTGTACAGATGCTTCAAAATATCTTGAAGTAGTTATTTTCTAGAAGCCACACAGTTGTTTTTTCAGCAGCACCTGTAGATGCTCTAGATATGAAACATGCAGGAGTCCCTAACACCTGTCACTGGAGTGGATGCTCCAGCAAACAAAATCTGATTCCAGGCATCAAAGAGTCGTGGTAGGAAGCCATGGACCACCCCTCCTAAAAACATTCCTTGGGCCTCTAAGTGCCACCTGCACGCCCCAGACTGGCCACCAGGGGCCTCATTACTCTCCAGGCAATGTGAGCACGTGGTTTCCCTTCAGCAAATCTGTGCCTCCCTTTTTGAACCCCAGCTCCAATCATCCCTGCTGGGATGTGGCACAGGGAAGGGGGCAGGGAAAATTGGGAGGAGGCACCAGGCCAGGACTTCCCAAGACCTCAGCATCTGCTTATCCACCAGTACCCCCAGCCAAGGAAGAGTTATTTTTATTTATTTCTTCTTAATCATGAACTTAATTTAGCTGCTAATCAGGTTACCATGGTGACTTGCTCTCAATTTATAGCTGTTTCCTAAAGCGTCTTTTTTGCACTCTTATGGTAAATGAATAAAATTTGGGTGATGAATATAGCGCCTAAATATTGGGTGTCCTAGAAAAAGGTCAGATACCTCCTTTTTGTGGAGGGGAGGAGGGCATTTGCCTCTCAACCTTCCATTGTATGTTAGAAAGATCTAGGCTCTAGACAGGGCTCGACTCCCCAATCACTGCTCTTTGAAGCCTTCAGTGGTGCCAACTGGTGGAAGTTTGGTGGCACTGCTCTCAGACATGCTCCTCCAGCCTCACCTTCATCATGCTCTCCCTCCTGAGCCCTTCTATTCTCCCCTGTGCTTTAGCTACGCTGCGGAAACCAGGGTACCCCCAAAGGTCTTTCCTCTGAGAACCTCTTGAGAACCACAGGGGCTGGGTTTATCTTGGGGGTCACACTCAAACCAACATGGCTTTTAAGGGCATTCTGGAGCATTCTGACAGGGATTGGAGTATCGAGCTACTAAGTTGAGGAGAGCAAGGCAGAGAGTGTGAGTGTGAGTGGTTCTAGAAGAATAAAGTCATATGGCTTCCTAGTGGATGGGGTTCATAGTGGGATAGACACACAGTTTGTCATCCTTGGACTATGATCTCAGAGTTTCTTGCTCTTGGCTCTTTGGATCTCAACACCACCACCTCTATCCCAATGCCACCACCACCACCACCGCCGCCACCGCCGCCACCGCCGCCACTGCCGCCACCACCACTGTTGTCACTCCAAAAAGTACAATGTTTCCAAGCTGGAGACCACAATTCCCAACTGTTCCTGGAGGATCTGGTGCATTTGCCAACCAGCCCTGGGTGCAGCAACAGTCTTTAACCAGAATCCAAGGTCCAAGATACCTACAGAGGTGCCAGTTCCTGCACAGAGATACTAGCACAGTTACTGCATTGGCCTTTATAAGCACACAAGCCATAGCAATGTACAGTGGCAATGTACATGGA
>PVKC010040149.1:10000-12387 GCA_004027635.1 Crocidura indochinensis | reverse complement strand
TGTCTCTCTCTCTCTCTCTCTCTCTCTCTCTCTCTCTCTCTCTCTCTCTCTCTCTCTCTCTCTCTCTCTCACACACACACACACACACACACACACACACACACAATCAAAATCCTTTCCCGTATGTTAAATACACAATACATTGCAGAAAGAGCTAATGAATTTCTTCATAACTCCCAGAATATTTAATAGGTCACATCCAGTAGCACTAAGGAGTTACTCCCATGCTCTGAATCACTCCTAGCATGCTCTGGGCACCCTATAAAATGTCAGAGATGGATTCTGGGTAGGTCACGTGGAAAGAAAATGCCCTACCCGTTGTGCTCTTGTTCTTGCCCCTAGAATATGTCTTTTAAACAGATACATTTCTATATATTTTGTTAACCGGCACACACTTTTGCAGAAAATGGACTTTTCTCCCTTTATTACAATCACTTGGAGACTATGTCCGGGCCTTCTTACTGGAAGGACTTCTTTCCCTCAAGGAATGAGTGCTGGATTGATGGAGAAAAAAATATCACAGGCTGCCAGATAACACTGAAATTTTTGTATTGTTTTCTCTAATGACTCCTTTGGTAGAAAGACAAGAAAGAAGTTCCCCATACACGATCATGATGGTGACTATGCATGACCCCCCCCCTTTTTATGGGCCCAACATCCTAAAGGAAACCACATTCATTGAAGCTAAGACCAGTCTTTAAGATAGGTAGATTTTTTTGATGAGGAAAATGGTCAATCCTTTGATGATCAATTCTCTCTCTCTCAGATCTCTCTTTCTCTCTCTGTCTTGATTTTGAGCAGACAGCAAAGTAGAAGAGTTTAGTTGTGGCTTTTGTTTTATAATTCTATTTTACTCCATCATTTTTGGTTTTTGGGGTCACTTCAAGTGATCTCTGGCTCTATGTTCAGGGATCACTTCTAGAGGTGTTCAGGGAACTTTATGTGAGATCAACCTGTAACTTTATCTGCACTCTGATCTTTCTGGCACCTGCTATTTATTTATCATTTTCTTATTGAATGAGTATTTGTGAAGAAAGCAGAGTGATTTTAAAGTTGCACCCTAACTTTCATGATTCTTATTTCCTACTGTCTGAAAGGCCGACTCTCGGCTCAAAAGGAATTGTCCAAATCCAGATTAACCTCATCGATGGCTTTTCTCCTTACGATGGTGGGAACTATGGAGCCGTTGAACTTTTCCTTTCTGAGGTGCTCCAAAGAACCCTAAGACCTACACACAGGAAACTCAGACCCTTATCTGTCCAGGGACCCTACAGGGTGCCTGTGTTTTGAGAAGCTGCTGACATTTCCAAGCTCTTGAGTGGGGTTCTGGAAAGCACTCAGCACTCTGGTGGGGTGTCTGTGGGGGGAGGGAGAAAAAGGAGAAGGAGGAGGGAATCAGAAGGGAGAGAGTGAGATTCACATTCCTGATCAAGTTCAACTCCAAAGAAGTTTGAATCTCAGGGGAGTTGAATTTTTTCCCATTCAGATGGGCAAAAGAAAAAATAGCATATCTCTGAAAACTCATGTGCCATTTGTTATTGTTGAAGAATAATCAAGATCCACTAGGACATATCGAGGTGAGGGATTAGATACTTTTTTTTTAATTCTGTATCCTGAAAAATACTCTCTTCTCTGAAAACATTTCCAAATGGCTGTGTGCTCCTGTGTTGCAAGTCTGGAAGTCTCTGCCTATCTAGAGCAGGTGAGACATAACCAAATTCTATTTGGAATCACAGAATCCATATCTATGGGCTTTACTTGTATTTCATTCAGGATTTCATCATAATGATGATAAGGAAAATGTGGCAAGAGCAACAGGTAACATGAGGCTATTTCTGGAGGAAGGAAAACCACAAATCTGGGACCAAGAAGAGTGCTCCGCATAGAGGCACTCATTTTGTGTGTGCAAGAAACCTGATTATGATCCCTGACACCAAACGGCCCCCTTAGAGCACTGCCAGAAATAGTTCTGTTGGCTTCAATACTACAAGGCCTGAACCCCTCCTCATTCTTTGCCTTAGCACTGAGCATTCCTATCCAGCTGGCAGAGTACTGTGAGATATGACTCCAGTCTCTCTAATTCCTACAGGGAGACACCTCAACCTCTCTTCTCCCAAAAGTCACAAATCTTTTTGAACTTTAGATTGGTTACCAGAGAAAATCAATGACCATCTAGGTAATTGTGTGTGTGTGTATGTTTTATAAACAAAAGGAGGTACATCACTTTTAACCATGGGAATTAGTTCAGAGATTTGAGAGTCCTGTGTTGCTTTTACAAATATCACAACCACTATTACAGTCATCTCAAAAGCAAGGCACTGTATAGAAACTAGGATGATCTGGGATTAGAGCAATAGAGCAGTGAGCAATAATAATAATCTGGGATT
>PVKC010040149.1:0-5000 GCA_004027635.1 Crocidura indochinensis | reverse complement strand
CAGTCCTGAATTGGTTGCATGCAAGGCAAATGCCCTACAGCTGTGCTATTGCTCCGGTCATAAGGGTTTTTTTCTGTTTGTTTGTTTGTTTTTAAGTTTGGTTTCTTTAATTTTTTGAAGCCAGGGAGTGAAACCTCAGGTTTTGTGCTTTCTTTTTGAGTACTTGGTGTCAACAGTGGACACTGGGAGTAGCTGAATTCTGTGAATTGGGAAGACACAGAACAACTATTGGTTTTCACCAGGCAGCTCAGATTCTGTACAATGGAAATGGGAGAGCACAGATGCCTTTGATTTCAGTTCCTGTGCATCTGACTTTTTGAGCATAAAATGTTATGTCCAAGCTTAGGTTGGAATTTCTGCATTGGGCATCATGGTGATTTTTCTCTTTTTGTATCCCTGCCTTCTGCATCCCTGTCCTTGTCACATGGGCTTAAAGCGATTCTTACTACTTTCATTCAAGGTTGGGAAAAATATTCAGTGGGCTAGATAACTTGCTTTGCATACAGTAGCCTCAGGTTTGGTGCCCATCACTATCTGTTACCCCAGTATCACTGGGTATGAATTCCAAAATGGTGAGCCAGTAGCAGTCCAAGAGCACTGCCTGGTGTGGACTCAACCCAAAGATCAAAAAGAGAGAGAAATGAGAATTTGGTCAAAGGAAAGTAGTTTCCTCTAGGAGAGACAGCCCCAAGATTGCCATCTCAGTAATATCTGACTTCAGAAATGGTCCCTACAATTTGGAATTAGATCTTTGAATCCCTGAGCTAGAAAATTCTACAAAATTTGCCTGTGCTTTTTTTGGTTGTTGTTGTTACAGAGAAAGAAATGAGCAAGTTCCACCTATTACTAGAAATTTCTGTGGCAGACCGCATTTCCCGAAGATGGCTTCCCCCCATTTCCTTTTACATATATCAGTGGAAAAACTTCCAATTTATTCAAGGTATTTTGTTTTAATTCATATTCACTGTTCAATAGGCTCATTTGTTTCCAGGAATATATGCAACACGTGCTCCTTACAGGAATTTTGAAACTAGCAACAAATAGCCTAAAAGGTAAGATTAAAAAAAAATAATCCAGTTAGCATTGTTGTCAAAATATTTTTGAGGACAAATTTGTGTTTTCGGATGCACTTAGCAACAGTGTTCAGCTACAAAATTATAAGTGACCATAAGGCCCTCCCTGTGTCCTTTCATGCAAATCAAAGTGCAAATTAAGATAATTATTGCAAAACTTTAAGCCCAGAACCTGCTTACCTAGACAATTTGTGTAATTAAGGAAAGGTATTAGGGATAATTGCCTCAATTTACCACATCCATTTTTTGAGGGGATAAAGTATCAGAAATGGGCTGGCTTAGTTCTCTTTTCTTTTTGCATAGAAAGCTGAATCAGCCTGTTTTTTCAAATTGCTTATATGACCAATGATTAGCCTTCTTTTATTTTCTCATACTTTTCACTCCATTGTCAAAACTAACTTCTTCTTTGTGGAGCCAGAGTGATAGTATGATAGTATTAGAGGGTAAGTACAATAGGTATTTGCATGCAGTCTACCTGGGTTCTATCCTGTAACCCTACATGGTTCCCCAAACCCCATGAAGAGTGATTACCTGAGTACCACTACTTCTTCAAAAAACAAGAATCTTACTTTTTTTTAATTTCTAATGGGTCAGTTCTATAACCTTCACTATTATGCTAAGTTCAGTTTCGATTTGACTCTGGCATTCAAAGTAGGCCCATCTTGGGGACAGGCTATCCCCCAGAAGACTTGATCATAAAGACTGGGAGACAAAACAAGCAGGGTGATGTCTCTGGTGAATTTAGACTTCACTTTCTTCCATCAACGAAAATGTCTTTTTTTTCTCTCTCTTATGTGTGTGCATGTCTTAAAATAATGGTGTCTTGAAGAAATACTATTGCTAAGATGCACCTGCTGTTTTGTTGAGCACCAAAGGGCTTTCGAGGGAGGGAAGAAATCCTTCAGCTCTGTTTCAGAGACACAGGCAGACTGGCTTGGAATCTAGACTTGACCATAACATAGCAAAGAACCTCTCATCCAGACAAATACTTGGTTTGAAGTGTGGACTGCAAGACTGAAGTGGCCTGTCTCCAATGTTCTGGGGGTGGGAGCACAAACTTTCTGCCACTCAGTCACATTTCCTGGTGAGATGAACAAACTGGGTTAGCCAGTGTCCAACTGGGGTTTCCAGCTTTCCTCAGTTCGTCTCCTTGCCATTTCTGACTCTCACTACAGCTGTCACCCAGGATGATCACAAAACTGTGGACTATTATATTAATGAACAGTCAGTCCGATTCTGGAACAATGCAGAGATACTAGTAGCATGGAGGTCTTGTCACACGCGTGGCATTTCTTTCTTTCCTTGTGGCTAGTGCCTTTTGCAAAACCATCAAAGATAAGGAGTCCAACTAGTATTAGGCTTTAAACAAAAGCTAATACAGTCAACAGTGATGATACCTGCTAACTATTTTTGGCCATTCAATGCAAAAAACACATCTTTGTATAACAGAGGCAAGCTTTCATTCATCCTGCTCTGAGTAATTTTTATTTTAGAAGGGAGATTTAGGCCACATCCAGCAGTGGGTTGACTCCTGACTCTGAGATCAAGGATCACTCCTAGTGAGACTCAGGGGGCCATATGGGATACCAAGAATCAAACTCTGGCCACACTGTTTGTAAAGCAAGCACCCTCTCTGCTGTGCTATCTCTCTGCTCCCACCCCATTAATCATTTTACAGATGGGAGAATGGAAATAAAGAAAAGAGGGAAAAGACCACTCCATATAGTATTCCCTATGAAAATCCATCAATAAATCTAATTGCATGTTGACCAGAAAGAGAACAATAATGACCCTAGTGGCAAATTACAACAGTCTTTGCTGTGGCCCCCTCCCTTTTGCCAGCCTTCAGGATATCCTGTCTAGCTGCCGAAACAAAACATGGAAATGAATCAGTCGATAAAGGATTTTCGCCCATTAGAAATGTTGGTGATTCTGCCCCGTGCACAGGAAGTTGAACATTAAGATGAATTTGCATCATCTGTAAAAGACCACGGCAGAGCCCTGGAATGGGGTGTATACCTTTTGTATCTGATAAAAAATGTCAGACAAAAGGTTTTATATTTTTAAAAGCCCTTTTATTCAATGGAGATAATGAATTATTCCATAAACCCACCTAACCTATTCCATTTTTTCCCCAACAGTAGCTAGTTCATAGCCTTTTACCGCCGCCTTCACTCTTCCTATTTTTCTTGTTAAGTTTCAGAAACACTACCCTCTGTAATAAAAATCTCTTAGAACTTTTTTTCCAGGAAACAGACACTAGAGCAAGAATTGTGACAATCAGGGGAAAACATGAGAAAGACTCTTGTTTAGAGGGGCCATTCAGAAGAAAACCAGAAATTGTACACTGGACCCCTTTCATCTCCCAGAGATGGATACTGCTTTGGTCCAACTTAGAGTGGTCAGAAGTTAAAAACCAAAGTGTTAATGAGCTTGGGTGCTTGGTGAGTTCTTGGCAATCGAGATGCCATCCAAGACATTCAGTTGTACACAGCTAACCTACATACAGACAACTTTGTTTTGTCCCCTTTGCAATTTGAAACTTGCAATGAAATGAAATATAATAAAATAAAAACACACACTGGAGTCAGAGACATAGTCTAGCATTAAGGCATATGTCTTGCATGTTGCTGAACCACATTGATCTTCATGACACATAGGATCCCCTAAGCACCATCACCCCAAGCACCACTGGATGTGGCCTCCAAATGACACAAAAAATAACCCAAACATATAAAGGAAAACAGTGAAAGAAAATGGATGACCATTCCCAAGGTCATTATGATCTAGACATAAACTTGGCCCAAGAATTCCTGTGACCCCTGGTGGGGGCCTAACCAATATTATTTTTAGCATGGAGGGATTGAGATATGCTGGGGTTGGAATGAGGCACACATTGGGATATTGTTTTTATTTGTGGGCCATACTCAATGGTGCTCAGAGGATTACTCAGGAATCAGTCCTGGAAGGTTCTAGAGAACCTATGGGATGTTAGAGATTAAATCAAGGTTGGCCTTGTGCGAGGCAAATGGCTTACCCACTGTGGTTTGGGAGCCACCTCCAGCAGTGCTCAGGACTAGCTTCTGACTCTACTCAGGGATCTCTCTTGGCAGGGGACCATATGGAGAGCTGGAATTTGAATCCAGATTAGTCAAGTACAAGGCAAGTGCCCTCCCTCCTGTACTATGGCTCTAACTTCTGGAGTCCAAACTTGGGGTTTGGGGTCCAAACTCAACTATGCAAAAAAGCTCCTGCCTACTCTGTGAGCTTAGGGGTGGTTCCCAGGGTGCTTAGGAGACATGATGTCCTGCCGGATCTCCTGTACTCCAAGTCCCTCTCACTAGCCCTGGGGTGAAGTGTTGAAAGGAGGCAGTAATGGGAGATTTATCACAGCACCCTTTGCAGATCCCCTTTTAAGATTACTATTGCTTGTGTGGCCAGCATTGCTCACCCCAGGATCATGTAGACATTTCTCCTACCCTCTGCTCTCTCTCCTCTGCCATCAGCACTTTCCTTGAAGGGCTGGCTTCAGTTCTACAGGAAAGCATCTTATTCCCCACTGAGCCTTTGGTGAGCTAATCAACACACCAACCCCTCCAAATAAAGGAATCCTGGGTATCAAACGCTTCCCCCAACCAGCCATTGAGACAGAGAACTCCAGCTAGCAAAGAGAGTGTGTTATGTTCAGGACACCCAGACAGCCATCCTCTATCCTGACCCTTTCAAGGCAACCAGAAATCCCTATGATGATGGGGTTGGGCAGGAAACAGATTTACAGGGAAGCCCTTGCTGATACCTTGAAAAACTCAACACTGCTTTTTGTGGGGGAGTAATTCCCAATCCTCTGACTAATGTGCTTGGCTTGGTTTATGAATGTTCTGGGAGTGGGTGGGGGGCAAGATTCCAGCTCCCCAAGGTTGAGTGAGG
>PVKC010040148.1:0-12390 GCA_004027635.1 Crocidura indochinensis | reverse complement strand
AAAAAAAAAAAAAAAAAAAAAAAAAAAAAAAAAAAAAAAAAAAGAAAGCTTAGGTAAAAGAAAGTTTGGGAAATGGTTGCACTCCTGTATCTCTCTCTGCTCAGGGGACACTCCTAATGATATTCAAGGAACCATATGAAATGCTGAGGATCAAACCCAAGTCAGCTATGCGCAAGGCAAGTGTTCTACCTGCTGTACTGTATCTTAGGTCCCAAGATTAGCAGTTTTATGGTTATGTAAACATCTGCTAATACAGTGTGTGTTTTGTATTATTTCCATAGAGTTAAAATTATAAATGACTATTCTTAGCTCAATGATATGCAACTTACATCTAAGAGAGTACTGAAAGTGAACTCAGTTTAGGACAAAAGTAGTTCTTGGAAGATGAGTCAGTGTTTTACAGAACTTGTCTGGAAAACATAAAAATACAGTCCCAACCTGGGGCTGCCACAAGCACCAAGCAATCATAATTTTCCTGCTATTGGGAATTCCTAAACAGAAGTGCCTGGAAGACAACTCAGTGACATTTTAAAAAGCATATAGGTATACAATCCCAATGATTTCATTATATGGGGATTCCTCCTGATGAAGAATAAAATAAACCTTGTGTCAAAAACTGGGTGAGCAATTTCAAAACTAATAAGCTTTATGAAAATTACCAGCTCCTTCTCACAGCATAGTACAAAGATTTTGGCCTGATTTATTAACTAATTTTTATAATTTATTAAACTTCCTTTGAAAAAAATTTTATTTAATTAAAAATGTGATCCAAAAAGTCGTTGATAGCTAAGATTTAAGTGTAAATCTTCTGTACTAGGGTATGTATTTATTTATTTTTAATAACATTGTGACCTGCCAATTTTTTGTAATACAATCATTTTAGATGTTATTAATCATTTGATTAATAAAAAAATGACAATTCATTATTTAATTAATTAATGTTGATGATTAATTATTCAAATGCCAATCTCTAACCCATTCTTATTCTCCCCTCAATTTCCCATCCATTATTATAGGCTGCCTCCTTCTAGACACAAATTTACTTCATATAGTCATAACACAAAGGCAAATGAAATGATCAAAATTTAGATCAATAAGATTAAATCTGAAATCATTGTTAGGTCTTCCCATGATGTTACTAAATTCAGTGTTTGCTAGTTTTTGTTGGTACTAGTTGAAACTTTTGAGTTTCTTTTAAATTTACTGAGTTTAGTAGATTGCTATGTAACTTTCCAGTCAGATTATCTACAATACTATTATGCTGACATCACTATAAAATTTGAGGGGTTGCAGGGCGACAAGTACCTTAGATTTATAGATCGGATACAATTTGGTGGCTTGGTAGCTGCTAAATCTAAGTTGCAAAGCTGGGCCATTTCTGTTGGAGTGTGGAGGGTATGGTGTTAGGCTGTTGTGGTTTATGGAGAAATGGGAATTTCCTTCAATCATTCTGACAATGCCACAGAGATATCAGCCTTACTTGGCAAGTATTAGCAGTCATTATTTTCTTTTGCAGCTTTGTAGAGACTATTTTATATATTTCATGATGTTTATCACCCATTTTTTTTTTTTACAAAGAATTGAAGTTCTGCCTCTATACAGGAATAGTGCAGAGCCTTACAGGGTACCAACAGAATATTCAGGTCTTATTTCAGCTTGTTTGCTGACCCCAGGGCAATGGAAGTTCAATAGAGATGACAGAACTGTAGAGATCATTAGAAATTCTTAATGTCTCTGCATTATGCAAGTATAATATCTATGCATATGTAAAAACTCTAGTTTGTTAATTAATTTTAAATCTATCAAATGATTGAATGTGCCTTACAGACCCTACTGAACACCCAATGACTTATAATCCTAGAGTGAAAGTATTTCATTCCACAAGATTTCTAAAAAAAACATATTCCTACTGTCAAGTATTTACATCATAATAATACTAATATATTTTTTAATTTTTATGGTTAAGCTGGCAGTGCTTGGGTGTTACTTCCAGGCATTCACTCAAGAATTAATCCTCGCAGGCCCAGAGAAATATATGGGTTAGCCGGAATCAAACTCCAATAGCCAGCATGCAAGGCAAGCACCATATCCTATGTATTATTGCTCTGGCCTCTCAAATATTTACATAGTTATATACGACTTTCTTTATTAGTAGTTTCTCTAGTTGACTGGAGTGAGAGTTAAAGACTGTAAAAAGATGCATGTGCTTGAACACATGATAAGATCCATTGTGTCACACACAGTGAGGTCCCTCATGTTGTAGTGAATAGAATATAGCATTTTGAACTGTGGTAGACCTATGTTTAAACTCCAATTCTACCACTCACTTACACTGTGACCTTAAGCCATTGAAAATATTTTCTCTTTAACTGCAGTTTTGCTATCCTGAAAATAGTATTAGGAGTACTTGTGAACAAATGGCAACCCTGAAATAGTAGCTATGCTATTTTAAGTTAAAATACAACAGAATCCAACATTAAACATTATGAACATTCCTAACAGATAGATAGGTTTTGGTAGACTATTTTCTAAGAGGTTTTTGCAAATCTTTTGATAGTGAGAACCACAGAGATAATTAAATACAAAGCTTACACAATATTTCTGCTAATCAACACATCAGGGTGGCAACTTATAAAGAAAGTTATTGCTCTGCCAATGCTTTTCAATTTAGTCATGGGAGTTAACGGTAAAAATAATATTGATTCATCATATTTACAGAAACTTATTCAGCAGAGATCCCCCAGGCCTGTTATCTTTTCTGATGAAATTCTAGTCTAGCACTATTGCATCTTCCAAGAAATGATCTGGCAAAAAAACAATATTCTGCCCAGAATTTACAACATTTCTTCATTTCTGAAAGCAGATAAACAAAAAATTCAATTCCTTCCTAATTGTTGTAGAATTCTTTTTCTTGACTTATCTTATAAAAATAATTTTATTAAAACTTTATTCGTATATTTATAAAAAAAAAGAGCAAACAGGTGCTCTTTGAGATGGAGACAAATCCTTTGTGGTACAATGAAATATTACCTGAATCCTTTATGAGTGAGAGGTTCTAATGAATCTCTCCATGAAAATTATTTCTGGCAGATGAGCCTCTAAGTTATTAAACATTTCTTTCTAAAATATTCCCATATAGTTTTAAACTTCTCTACATATATATGTATCTATATATTATTCATTGGTAAGAAGCAATGGAATTTTTTTAAAAGGTAGTATTTTAAAAAATAATATCTTTATTTAAACACTGTGATTTCAAATGTGATTTAGTTGGATTTCAGTCATAAAAAGAATACCCCCCCCTTCACTTTACGGTTGCAGCCAAAAGCACTTTTCTTTTCTTCTTCAAATTTGTGGTTCTCCTTCCTTTGAGCTGCCTTTATGTATTCTGCATTGTACATCTATTACCTTACTTAATGTTTGGACTACGTCTCACAGTAAAGAAAAAGCACCTCCAAGATTTAGCTATTATTGAACTAGCAACTTTAGCTTTTAACAATAAGTTGAGGCAGAGTAGGAGCTTGACCTCAGATCTTTCTGATTCAAAGGCATTATGTTTTAAGCTTTTAAAGGCTACGATGTTTTAAATATTTTTTCTGACAAGAATAAGCTCAAAGTATAATTGATGTAATTTCTCTTTATAGCCATAGTTGACATGAAGCAAAATATTTCCCCCACCGACAATTGAATTGTCAGTCATTCTTTCTTTAAAACTGTTTAATGATATAAAATAGTCAATTATGTTCATGACTCAACATAAGGGGCCTATTTTAAACCCAGAAAACCCATAAATAGTACCTTTGCTTGAGATATGTATGTGACCTTTTAAAGTACTAAATGACAATATAATAAAAAAGAGAGGTAATGAAGACTTAAGACTGAGATAAGGAAAATGTGACAAAAATATAAGACAAGTTAATACAAAGATAAAATGATATCTTTTTCATTTTTGTGTTATTAATTGCTATGTATTTTGGGAGTCACACCCAATGATGCTCAAGGGTTACAACTGGCTATGTGCTCAGAAATCACTCCTGGTTTGGGGGACCATATGGGGTGTCTGGGGATTGAACCACAGTCTGTCCTAGGTCAACAGCTTGCAAGGCAAACACCCTACCGCTGTGACACCGCTCCAGCCTCTAATTACTATGTTTATTGAAGGACAATTTAGATGGATTTTTGACGAGATGCTCATTTTGTGGGGTTTTTGTACTACGTATACTCACCCATATTCTTCTGAGTTATGGAGTCTCAGTTGATAGATCTGTTATATATCTATGAAATTCCCCTTGTGTATAAATGCCTTTTGTGGTCATGCAGATTTTGCTATTTTGTCTCTATTTTTGGATTTTGTCACTTTGCAGATAACTCTTGGAAGTTCTATTTCATTGTTCTTTCCTCACATTTGCTTCTTGTTTTCCTGGAACTCATGTGGTTCTTACTCTGTTTCTCTTGAATCCATCCCATAGTTCTTGGTTATGCTTTCATTTCTTTTCAGGGTGTTTTCTACCTTCTACTGTTTCCTAGCTGTTTTATTCTCCTCTTGTAGCTGCTCAATCATTTGCTTAGCTTTGGTAATTCTGCAATTCAGAGCTTCTATTGACTTTTTACATTACCTACTGTATTCTTAATTTCTGCCATTTCTGAGTGTAGTAGGTTGTTTTTTCATTTCTACTCTCATGCTTTCTTGTGCTTTGCTGAATACCTGTGCTATCACATCACAATGCCACTAAAGACATTTTCTGAGGATTTACCGGTCCTATTATGTCTTTTATGATATTATTTCACTCCTTAAGTTGGTGGTTTTCTATGTGTTTTCCATATTGGATTTCTAGTGTTCTTGCTGTGATAGGGGTAAGCTTTTATTTTTTTTTAGTTAAAATTGCTGGTAGACACTAAAGAATTAATCTGGAGACTGTTCTTTGTCTTCTGTTCATGTCTTACAGGATGAAAGGAAAAATATCTTCCCTCAATATGTAATTTTCTGAGTAGAACTGTCATGCAGCTGCTTACTTGATCACATACTTCAGGAGTTTTGGTGTAGCTGTTAATATGACGCAGATTGGGTGTGGAGGCTAATGAGACACACCCTATAACATCCGGAAAGGATGAAAGAATTTAACTCCAATACACATATGCCACTAGCAAGTAACTAAAAATAAAAGATACAAAATAATTTTAAATGATATCTAATAGTTTAAATCTTTGTCAACAGAACTTAAAATGCTTTATTTTCACTGGGTTGTACTTTAATAGCACCACTAAGCACTTTCTAAGCCAGACAATATTTTGTCTGGATTTAATTATTAAAAAATTTATAACCACAGCCATTACCTTCCATGTATATACAGTTTTTCAGATTTTGGTCTTGGTTTAAATTTTTTTCTTCTATTTATTTGCATTAAGTGAGAGTGAGACACTAGGAATTAGTTTTCTTTTTTAGTATTTCTGCTCCCATGTTGAATTTAATTGAATAGTCCAAAAAAATGAAACTGTGGTAAAAAAAATTGGTACAATTTATGAGGAACATATTGTACTAGTCATGTGCTTTAAAAGCAGTCCCAAATTTTTAATTTTGGAAAAGTAGATTTGAATAACTAACATCAGTAACTAAGGGTAAATGGGAGAAGAATATGTCTCACATCCACTGCCTTCATCATATTCAATTTCAAACTCACCATTGTAAGCCTCAATTTCAAGCTGAATTAGCTAGAAACAAAATGAAAATGGGACATTTAGGAGTCTGGGAAATATGACAAAGAAATAGGAACCAAGATCATTTGGTTAATTTTTATAGATATGATCGGGATGCACAGGTCTCCAAATCAATAATCACTCCTAGTTTTCAATAAAAATTGTGAACATCAATGTTCTGAACAGATATATGCTGAATTTTATTTTTGAAATGTTTGACCTAGATTCAAAATAAGCCCCTCAAGTGAATATCCCACTTTGCATCTAAGGCATTTTGGTGTCTCCACTGTGGCAAAGGCAAACACTTTCCCCCCTGTTGCTATGTATATTGGCAAATGTCCTATCCAAAGAATTGTGCTCCAAGAACTCTGGAAACACCTGCCAGCAGAAAACTTGGGAACTTTGTTTAAACAAGTATACCTGCCAACTTTCCAGTACTGTTGACTTTGCAGGATTGAAAATCGTGAACTATTTTAAAACCTACTTGATGGATAACAGGAATTGGGCCTTGGAGATGAGGCACAGAATGTGCGTAGAATCATGTTTATCTTTGTTTTTTTTTTAACCATTGTTTAGACAATCTTGTGTCAGAATTTGACATTGTTGAGATTTCTGTAGCATAAAACCTGTAGCTGTTAACGTGGAAAATGCTTGAATTCACATTCAAGGTATTTTCATAAACAGAGTTTCTAAAAGACTCCGGCAATATAGAGTATTAGGACCTAATTAATTAACGCCTAATTCATAGGCATTAAAAACATGGATCTTGGTTAGGATGAATTTGAAATTTCTTTTGCAGTGTCTTTTAAAACATATTGTCAATCACCAAGTGTAGTCAATATTGAGTTAAAGAGAGAAATATCAAGTAATAATTGAATTCTAATATCATAAATTACATTTATGTATGTTCTACATTATGTTCTACATTTATTCCTATTGTCCAAGAGATTGCCATAAGAGTTGAATACCAGTCAAGATGCCTTTTTGAGACATTAAAAAAAGATATTTTAATGCACAACTAATTTGTATCTGTGGATTTTCATGTGGTGCTCAGAAAACCTGGAGTTCTCTACCAACTACTCTTGTACTACTGCTAAGGATTTTTAGTAGTGTGGAAGGGAATCAAGGCTTGCACCCAGGAAAGCTTGGGGGCCATGAACCAGGGTAAGCTGGTAGGAAGGCAAATATCTAAATACCCATACTAATCTGTTTGACCTGGAGGCACACCTATTAATACTGCAATTTAAAAAATTGCCATAATGAAGAGAGCAGCATTTAAAGGCATTTGTTTTTATTTTAGTTGGCAGTGTGAGACAGTTCCACAATAGCTGAGTTGAAGTTAGGAGAGGAAGGACTCCAAGTCCCACTTTGCAAAACATAAGGTGGCATTCTTTAACTCAAATAGTTCTCTTGGATTTTTTATAATACTATTTACCCCTTCATTGCATGGACCATATTAATTTTTTTGTTTGACTGGAATTAAAAAATTAAATATGTATTTCTTTTTTTTTTTTTTTTGGTTTTTGGGCCACACCCGGTGACGCTCAGGGGTTACTCCTGGCTATTCGCTCAGAAGTCGCTCCTGGCAGGCACGGGGGACCATATGGGGAACCAGGGTATCGAACTGTGGTCCGTCCTAGGTTAGCGCAGGCACCTTACCTCCAGCGCCACCGCCCGGCCCCTAAATATGTATTTCATTAACAAGCACCCAAAATGTTGTGTTGACTTATGCATCCATCTATTTGTGGCATTATCTATTCTTGTACCTAAGACCCTATCATAAAATATCTTAGACGTGTTTTAGTTTTATGTGAAAATCAGTCAAATGTAGACTTCATATCATAATAAGTTTTTGTCTTATTAAAAATTAAGATTTTTAACAATTTTTCAAATATATATATCATTAAATACCAATCACATTTAAAATATTTAATTATCTTAGCATGAGCTTTATTTTTCTCTCTCTCCCTTTGACTTATTTCTCTCAGCATAATAGATTCCATGTACATTCATGTATAGGAAAATTTCATGACTTCATCTCTTCTGATGACTGCATAATATTCCATTGTGTATATGCACCATAGTTTCTTTAATGATCCATCTATTGAGGGGCATCTAGGCTGTTTCTAGAGTCTGGCTATTATAAACAATGAGGCAATGAATATAGGTGTGAGAAAGGAATTTTGGTATTGTATTTTTGTGTTCCTAGAATGTATTCCTAGGAGTGGTATAGCTGGATCCTATGGGAGCTCAACTTCCAGCTTTGGAGAAATCTCCATATCGCTTTCCACAAAGGTTGGACCAGACAGCATTCCCACCAGCAATGAATAAGAGTTCCTTTCTCTCCACATCCCCGCCAGCACTGCTTGTTGTCATTCTTTTTGATGTGTGCCAATCTCTGTGGCGTGAGATGGTACCTCACAGTTGTTTTGATTTGCATCTCCCTGATGATTAGTGATGCGGAACATTTTTTCATGTGCCTTTTAGCCATTTGTATTTCTTTTTTGTCAAAGTTTCTGTTCATTTCTTCTCCCCATTTTTTGATGGGGTTAGATGTTTTTTTTTCTGTAAAGTTCTGTTAATGCCTTGTATATTTTGGATATTAACCCCTTATCTGATGGGTATTGGGTGAATAGTTTCTCCCACTCAATGGTCTCACTCATCAATGGGTTTTGAGAAAAATGAAAAACATTTGTGTAATGTTTCTCAGAGACAAAATAGAGGACTGGAGGGTCCAGCTCCTGACATAAAGCTCACCACAGTCACAGAAATGATTACACTGAGAACAATCATAACAAAATGTGACTGAATGAGGGAAGTAGAAAACCTATCTAGAGTACAGGCCAGTGGGTTGGGAGGAAGGACACTTGGGATATTGGTCATGGAAATGTTGCACTGGTGAAGGATTATATACATACATACATACATACATATATATGTATATGTATTAAAATAATCAAAAAAAGAAAAGATAAAGCCTCCCAATTCTTTACAGGCTGTGTTCTTACACTGACTGTATAGAAAAAGGAGATACAGTAAATGCACCCCATATACACCTCAACGCAGGCTTTTTGCTTGGTCTGTAATTGTGAACTGGGGGACAAAAAATTTTAAAAAAATTAAAAAAAAACAAATATGAGCTTTATGTCAACTTGACATGAAAATACTTATATTTTCAGTTATTATTTTAGATTATTCCTTAGTAAAGGTATGTTGCTTCTTTTTTATTTGTTTTGTTTGGGGATCATAAATGCAGACTTTTTTTCTTGCTCTGCACTAAAAGACCACTTTTGGCATAGCTTAAGGGGACCATTTGGGATGCCTGAGGTCGAATCCAGTTCATCTTCATACAGGGCAAGCATCCTACCTGCTGTACTATTGCTGTGCCTGCACAAGTTGTTTTTAATATCCTCATAGACGTAGAGTATGTATCATTTAGCTATCACAAGGGGAATGTTTCTGTTGGAAAATTAAACAAATTCTGTTTTAATTATTGTTTTTATTTGGAGGTCATTGGAGATAACACTGGAGGGTGATTTAATCTTGGCTCTGTTCTCTAGGACAATTCCTATCAGAGGTTAGGGGGCTACATGTGGTACAAGTAATTGAATTAGGGTCCGCTGCATGAAATAGGGTCCATTGCCTTACTGCTGCACTTTATCTCTGGCCCAGTTCTGTTCTACATTATTTACTAACACAAGTTCCATGGCTAATCCCCAAACTAAGGAATATAGAATTGCATACCATCTACTTAGAGGTCATGACAAAGTTATGGTAAAAGAAAATGATTAGATTTAGTAAATTAAACTCCCACAGACTTATCATACTTTCTAATGTTTGGAGTTCTTTAAGCAATACTAGAAATTTATCACATATAATATTATAAAACACCAAGATTTTAAAAACAATAGCGTGATATTCTTTTATGAAACTTGTCAAGCATCAATTTTCAAACACTCGTGTATATGTCTTAAATTATAAGCTTGTAAAAATTAATGTCCTGTGTCACTTCTCTGTAATTCAGTAGAAATGAATGGCTTATCAAGAAATAGCATTTTAAATAATTAAAATCCTACAGATAATTTGAATTTAAAGATTTTATGTAGTCTAAATATTTTAGAATAAGTATTCTAAGAAATATATTTCAGAATTCTAAGTATTCTAAGAAAACATCTAATTTGCCAGCACAGGAAAAGCAAGTACTACACTGTTTTACTGATTCAGTTACAAATATCACTAAAATCTAGTATCCTTGCTTTCCCTGTTGATAAACTTGCCAGAGACACAAGTTCCCAAGACAATCAAATTGGTAAGGGGAAGGCAGAAGGGATCAAATTTTGTTTATAAGAACAAAATTAAAAAATAAAGACAAGTACTTTGCATGAAGCATTGTTTTAGGTTAATGGTAATATGTAGCTATCTAAGGCAATAATAAATTTTAAAAAGCCCTAATCAATAAATTTTTTCAAAAGATAAATTAAATCAGTAGGAAATTTATCTGTCTACCTATATATTTATGTACTTTTTCAAAGCTCTTATCTATATAACATCTACTTATTTACCTAGATTCATGTTTCTCTATCTACCTACTTATATGTATCAAACTCCTGAGGTTATTTACAGTTGTGGAGACTGGATATACATAGCTCACATAGTAGATATTCAGTTAGAAATATACAAACAGGGGTTGGAGCAGTGGGACAAGTGGTAGGGCATCTGCCTTGCACATGGCTAACCTAGGACGGACTGTAGTTTGATCCTCTGGCATCCCATATGGTACCCCAATCCTGAAGCCAGGAGTAGCCCCTGAACATAACTAGGTGTGGCTCCAAAACAAAACAAAATAGAAAAGAAACATAAAAACATCATATATATATATATATATATATATAGAGAGAGAGAGAGAGAGAGAACATTGGTAGAACTTTAAAAGAAACAAACAACCCTATCAAAAATGAGGAAACAGATGAACATTACTTCCTCAAAGAAAATATGCAGATGATGAAAGGTATATTAAAATGATTGTATCACAGATAATCAGGAAAATTAAAATAAAATCAATGTTAATTTTCTATACTTGTAAGAGTGGCACATATCACTGAGAACTAAAACTAACAATATTAATAAGAATGTGGGCAAAAAGTAACCTTCATTTACTGCTAGTAGGAATGTCAACTAGTGTGATTTTTTGGGGGGGAAACAGTTTGGAAACCTCAAGAAAAAAACTGGATTCTTAGAGGAAATAAAGTGTTAGGAATAATACCCCTTCAGTAAAAATATTGAAAGTCAGTGTATAAAAGAGAAAAACAGAAGGTAAGATGGAGGAGGAGGAAGAAAAGAAAGAGGAAGAGGAAGATAAAACAACTGTGGTATATATACACAATAGAATATTATGCAGCCATCAGGAAAGATGAAGTCATGAAATTTTTCTATACATGGATGGACATGGAGATGATTATACTGAGTGAAATAAGTCAGAGTGAGAGAGATAAATGCAGAATAGAAGGAAGAGAAGGAAGAGGAGGACAACAACAACAACAACAACAACAACAACAACAAGTTCGTCTGCCTCAGAAGCAGGCAGGGGGAGGGTGGTAGGGTTACTGGGACATTGGAAATGTATATGGATGAGGGTGTTGCAGATGAAGTATATGTGAAGGGTGTTGAAACTCAATACAAACATATTTGAAAAAGAACAGCAACTATAATGAACAACCATGGTATTTAAATAAAGTAATAAAAAAAACTAGGAATTGAGCTTCCATATAATCCAACAATTCCACTTATCATCTATCCTTCACAACCAATATCTCTATTTGGAAAAGACAACTGAACTCTTGATTGTTACAGCTCAAATTTGAAAACTACCCAAGCACTTAAGAACAAAAGTCTGAATAAAGAAACTATGATGACAATGGAAAGGTATTTAACTATAGGAGAAGGCAAAACTGGGACTGGAACCATGACAGTGGGAGTGAGTTTGTAATTTCACTGTGACTAAGATATTTTTTAAAGGAGTAATAAGAATCACTATGGTAAACAGGGTCTGGAATTAGACATTCATAGAAATATTCATATAATGTATATATGTACATATACATATATATGTATATATATGTACATATAATGTGAAAGGTTGATAAAATTCCTCAGTGGCCAGAGTGGTAGTACAGTGGTAGGGCACTTACCTGCAAGTGGCTGCCCCTAAAAGGATGTGGGTTTGATCCCTGGCATCCCATATGTTCCCCTGAGCCAGGAGCAATTTCTGAGCAAAGAGCCAGGAATAACCACTGAGCTTCACTAGGTGTGACCCAACAACAACAACAACAAAAATCACCAATTCAAACTTGCATAATGTGTGTGTATGTTTGCATCTGTGTGTACACTGTTATGTGTTTATATAGTAGAACTAGGACTTTGAGCAACAAGGGTTTTTCAGGTTCTGTTGCTAATGATGTGCAGCTTTTAAGCATAAGTCAATTCAGGCAGAATAGCCAGGCTTAGCTAAGTGTGTCTTGCTCTGGTGTCAGGTTAATAGAATAGAATTTGCTTTTACAGTCACTGACTTCTCCTTAAGGTACACAATAGCATCTTGGTATTACAAAATCTTAAAGTAATTTAAAGAGAAACTAACTCAAATTTTTGACTAGAAAGAGATGACACATACACATGGAATAATTCAGAAAAATGTATTCA
>PVKC010040147.1:0-12393 GCA_004027635.1 Crocidura indochinensis | reverse complement strand
GAAGGAAGGAAGGAAGGAAGGAAGGAAGGAAGGAAGGAAGGAAGGAAAGAAGGAAGGAAGGAAGGAAGGATGGGAGGGAGGAAGGAAGAATGGGAGGGAGGAAGGAAGGAAGGGAGGGAGGAAGGAAGAGAGAAAGGGAAGGAGGGAGGAAGGAAAGACAAAAGGAAGGCAGAAGATATCTTCAAAAGATTCAAGTTCCAAGTACACAACAAAAGAAGGAAACAGACTTGAAGTAAATAAAATGTAACTGATATATTCATTGAAGAGATATTAGAGAAACAGAATAAACTCTCACAGTCTATTATGAAGCTTCATCAAATAACAAATTTTATCCTCATTTCCTTCAGCTTATGGCATCTATGGTATTTTTTTTTCCTACATGCTTACTTGGGGAAGCCTTCCTTATACCACCTCATTCCATGTTCTAGTTTATAAGTCAACTATGAATCATTCTTAGCTGGCAAGTTATCAAATGAAGAGGAGATGAAAAGGGATGAAGAAAGAAGGAAGAGCAAGGAAAAACGAAAAAGGAAAAGATAATGATGAGTGAAGGAAATAAAATTGAATACAAAAAGAACATGGAAAGAAGTAAAGACATTTTATATGAAGATCTTTATAAGATTTGTGTTACTTCTTCCTTTTTCATTTGCTAATGATTTGCTGGCTATGATAATGGCATTTACATAGACAGATATATATATATTTTTTTGGGGGGGCACAACCTGTGGCACTCAGGTTTTACTCCTGAGGAAATAAGGACTGATGAGAAAGGACCCCCATGCAAGGAAGTCCCCACTACCCCCGCACAGCCCGTTTATGGCCATGGAAGGGGTGGTTTTCTTCCTCCATACCCCTGGAGACCCAGTTGCTCGACTTGCTTGGCTTGGGGTCACATCTCCCTGCACACGGACTCAGTACAGGTGTCCTGTCCGCCAGCTCTCTAGCTCAGAGACCCTGCAGTTATTAGTTGCGAGAGGAACGGTGAAATGGTGAAATCCTGGTATCTGGGGTCTGCTGAGTCAGTCGCCAGCCTAGTCCGGATTTTATGCATTGGGAAGCTTTTGGATGCCCTTCCCCCACACAGTCAGAGACCCAGCTGCCCAGCCTTTCCATGAACACCTAGTCTGTGAAACTGCCTTTTCTTATCTTTTTATTTAAAATCAACCTTAGTAAAGATGCAGCTCTTCAATTACCTTCCTTTAATGGTCAGAGTTCTTACTCAAATATCTGTTGGCATCCAATTTTGTGGATAAATCTAAGGCAAACATGACTTATTTAGAAAAGATCTGCTATTCATTCTGGATAAAATTTAAATTCCTTCTTTTCCCTGAAGTTATTAATTTAATCAAAGCTAAGTTCAAACTTTTCAAATATTTTAATATGTTTTTATTTACAATATGGTTTTTAACTCCCTAATATGTATTCAGATGTTTTAATGGATCAAAAAAGTTTGTTTAATTTTTACCAAATAAGAATAAACAGGTACACTTTACATTGTTGATTTTTTATACATGTTTCCCTTAAATCATCCTTGTATTTTACCTCTTTTTGTATACTGTAACTTATATTATTGGGCTATTATGGCATAGAGCATTCTTTATGTTTGCAAAAAGATATATGATGACTCATATTAAACAAATGGTATGTGAAAATTCCCCCCAAAAGAACAACAACAACAAAAACAACAGATACACAAGGAAACACTAAGAAAACTTGCAGGTGTAAAATCCTCAGACCTGAAGGGATGAATGAGAAGAACCTATGGTTATAAACAGAAAATGAAATACAATTTTAAGTATATGTCAAATTCTGAAAAACAGTACAGTTGTATATGTCAAATAAGCTTTAAGGGTTTCTCCCATCTATTTATCTTACACAATTAATTTCTTTCTATAAAACTTGGAGTTTATAAAACTTATTTAGATCAAACTTTTAGGCTAACAAATATCTGTAGTGCTGTTGTTGAACAAATAGCAAAAGTCTTATATTAGGTGTTCTGGCCAGCTAACCAATGTTTCAAACCAAATTACATGTAACCATTATCAACATTCATCGTTTCATCTTACACCCATCATATGTCACAGCCTTCCCCATTTATGCCTAAAACTTTCTACTTACATAAGAGTTGATAGGGGTGTTGTCAAGTCATATATTTGGGAGTAGATGAAAGTCTTTTTTATCTTTGCTTTATATTTTGGCCTTTGGTCCTTTTGGAAATTCTCTTAGTAAAGGGATCCAGCCTACTCTAAGTCTGTAGTGGCACCAAGTAAAATTCTTATCATCATGCCTCTGTCCACAAGATGGATGCTGGCAACCTCAGGGCTAGTGACAAAGTAACTTCTTCAAATTCCATCTCTAAATCTTATTATATGCCATGAATTTTTATTACATTGTAAAAACTCATTGTTCTTAGTGAACGCAGAGTGGTGGTGGTAGGGTTTCCCCTATCTTAAGTCATACTTTAATTGCATTTCATAATTAGTTCCTCAGTGTATCTTCAGTCCAGATTATAAAATATTATTTTTTTATGACGCACCAATGAGAACAAGACTCTAAACACCCTTTTTTCAGTAAAGTTACCTCAGACATAATTCTTCCCATTCTGTCTGTGAGGTAACAGTCATAAGGTCCTTTCTCACAAACACTCTATGTTGCATACACTCTTGGTCACATTCCCTTCCTCACTATCTTCCAAGAACAAAGTAGCTTTCAGAATTTCATTATTCAGATTTAAAACACTCCTGATTTTGGACTTTGAAATTCTGAAAGCTACTTTGGATTATGGTGACACTATTTTAATCAGACCTTTATTTACACTTCTCCATTATGAACAATAGTTTGTAGTTTTCTCCTTTATCAGAATGATCATTTGTTTATTTGTTTTGATTTTGTTTTAGGGACTAACACAGGGTAGTACTCAGGGTATACTTTTACACACAGGGATCGCTCCTGGAGGGACTTCAGTGACCATATCGCTGCTGAGGACAGAACCTGCATTGGAAGGCAAGTGCCCTACCCTTTGTACTTGTTCTGGACCTGAGTACAATCTTAATACAAGTCTTAGAAAAGTTTAAGTTCCCTATTAGAGCTGCCACTTTCAGGTTTTGCATCAAGTAAAATCAGCAAATTTCTCCAGCTTATCCAAATGCATGAAGTCTTTTTAGACTGCCAAGGCTCTAAACTAGGGAATTCTCAACAGTGATTTCAAGCTGTAAACAGAAACTGCCTCTCTTAGCAAAGCTGATTTTTATTCCCTGTCATATCCCCAAAAGTCAGGTTAATTCTACTCTCTGTTCATTCATCTCTTATAGAACTTGCTGACTACTGCTAAATTAGCAAGACCACACTCACGTAATTTTGTATAATTTATTATTTTGCCTTATACCACATCATCAAGGTATAATGCTACTGAATAGGTGATTGGTACCCCATATTAATATAGCAGGTAATCATGACCAACTAGATTTTCCCTCACATAATGAAATAAAATAATTCTCCAAAATGCAATAGGTATTCATTTCCCACTACTTAATAGATTAAACCAGTATTGTTAATTTCTTTCACTGTCAAGTATTTTTGAACATTTTTCTATAGTAATGAAACATTTCTACGTATCTCTCCAAAGTGAAAATTAGAATATTTGCTTCCCTAGGCTTGTTTCTAGCTTGGACTTTAGCAGGTACTGGAAACTGTTAACAATATGCCCTTGAACAATGTGGAAAAGGTAAAACAATCCAGATAGAGTTGAAGATAGAAGTACTTATATTCAGAAGACAATAGTAGTTGCAAGTTGCATCATACTGCACAGGAGCTTTGGTGCTTGTGATAGTGCATGCTGCTGAAGAAATTAAGCAAAATAGAGCAGTACAGAAACTTCTTAGCTACTGTATTCACAGTAGCAAAGTCATTGGTGAATGCATAATACTTATGCATAGGAGATTAAGGCAGAATCCCAAAACCTAGCTTCAAATAAATTTCTCCAGCAATCTAGTACTCCAATAAAACTCCTTTCTGTTACTGCATTCCTTTTTGCATTATCACATTTACTGTTAAAAGTAAGAACTTGTGCAGAAACAGACAAAATATCACATTCTAAGTGATATTTAAGATGCTAAGATAGAAAAAATAAGCAGAAATTTAGTAATATATTTGTGACAATTAGTTCATGAGACCATTAGAAAAAGCACATTTGTATATTACTGCATTGTATATATATATCATATTTTAAGGGCTTTAAATCTAACTTTCACAATACAATACAGAGGTATGCATATATCCCACTATAATACCTATTTAATTATCAAATTAAATATTCCAGGAAGTAGCTCCCAACAACACACCTGGTTAAGCATACTAATATCATTGGGTGTTATACCTTCCCACACACACAAAAAAGGAGAATCTTGTCAAAAAATAAAAATAAAATTGAGAATAGGAGCAGTGGTGCAAGTGGTAAGGCATCTATCTGCTTTGCCTGCGCTACCCTAGAATGAACCATGCTTTGATCCCCCAGAGTCCCATATTGTCTCCCAAGCTAGAAGTGATTTGTGAGTGCATAGCCAAGAGTAACCCCTGAGCATTACCAGGTGTGACCAAAAAAAACAAAAAAGCAAAAAAAAAGAAAACTGTGCCTTAGGAAAAATGATTCTTTGTTCCCATTTTTGCTAATCAAATATTTGAGACATAATATTTGCTTATGTTCATTTTATATGTCAGTACAAAATTAAATAATAATCAATATAATTGATTTAAGTATTAAAATATTTGATGCAAAAATATTCTTAGTAAATTAGAAATTAAAATGTATTTTTATGATTATTAGCTTTCATTCATTAATACTTATTAATGTTTCTTATTTCTATAGAGCAAAGTAGACATAAGTGATAGATACATGTATATACTATCATGTATATACATTTATATACTATGTATTATCATGACACAAAACTATTTAGTCAAAAGCATCTTATATATGTTAACTATTAAATTATTTAATATAAATATACACATAAATAATTATCTTGGGGTCCGGGAGATAGCATGGAGGTAAGACATTTGCCTTTCAAATCCCGGTGCCCCATATGCCTGCCAGGAGCAATTTCTGAGCATGGAGCCAGGAGTAACCCCTGAGTACTGCCAGGTGTGACCCAAAAACCAAAAAAAAATTATGTAAATGATATATGTTGGAAATGTCTATAATTTGAATTGTTTGGTAATTTTAACCACTTTATTTCTTCCTGTCCATTAGCAAAAACACCTTTCCATTTTTTTTTGTTTGTTTTTTGGGCCACATCCGGTGATGCTCAGGGGTTACTCCTGGCTATGAGCTCAGAAGTTGCTCCTGGCTTGGGGGACCATATGGGGAACCAGGGGATCAAACCCTGGTCCGTCCTAGGCTAGCGCAGACAAGGCAGGCACCTTACCTCCAGCGCCACTGCCCAGCCCCCAACCTTTCCATTTTTTCTTTTTCTTTTTCTTTGTTGCTTTTTGGGGTGACACATGGTGATACTCAGGGGTTACTCCTGGCTATGCACTCAGAAATCGCTCCTGGCTTGGGGGACCATATGGAATTCTAGGGATCAAACCGAGGTCAGCACGTGCAAGGTAAATGCCATACCACTGAACTATCACTCTGGCCCCTGATTTTTCTATTTCTTTAAAAGCACTGATTCAAGTTCCCCATCCTATTTAATATTTACTCTTAAAATATAAAGTAGATCACAGAAAATTACAATGTTAAAGTTTAGGTTACTTTTATTTAAAATAGACAATACAAAACATAGTACCTGCTTATCTAATCTTTATATGTGACAACTAATAGAACCATGTGTTTCTGGCCAAAAAAAATATGCATTAAGTTCCCATGGAGTTCAGAGTGCTAAAAGAGCAGTAGGACCTACGCCTTGCATAAACTGGACCTGGGACCGACCTGGGTTCGGTTCCCATAATCTCATATGGTCCCCAGATTCGGCCAGAAATGATTTCTTAACCCAGAACTAGGATAACCCCTGAGTGCTGCTGGTGTGGCTCAAAAAAATAAAAATTAAAAAAATAAATAAATAAAACAAATTCTCATATGGATATTGTTGACTTAAAAATGTAGGAAGAATTAATTATTAATTAGAAACTTTTAGAATATAACATTTAATTTATCATTTTAAAATTTATTCCAATAGGGCTGAGAATAGGAGCAAAACAACTAGCTGTACCTTGTGTTAATGAATAAATGTGCATATTTATCATCTCTATTAAATAAGTCTTTGAAATACGTATAGATTATTTTTATAAAAACTACAATTATGCCTTTGTTTAATAGTTGGGAACATTCTGGACAGGATTTATTTCCTTGAAATAGGCTTATTTCCAACTGCTGAGAAAAAATAATTAGAATATTTTATTATTATACACAAGCAGATATCTTTTAAAAAATCCTTCTCAGCATCATTATTCGTAATGAATTAAATAGAATTTAAAGGAATAAATTTTTAAAAGTCATAAGCTTAGGCAGTCGCTTTTTATCTTAAAATAGCAAAGATGCAGTATTTGATTATTTACTGCTGAATGTATTGATTAATTTCAAATATATTTTAATGTTAATTGTAACATAACATAACTGAAATTATTTTTGAGAATTTTTGTGAAATTTGCTACTATTATTTATAATTTGTTTAGTTTACCATCAATACCAAATCCTACCTTATTGCTGTTTTAATTTAAACGAAAGAGTCCTAGAGTTGATGTTGGGGTGGTGAGATCTTTCTGGGCTCGACTCTGCTCCTGCAAACTCTATAGCCTGGCAGGGCTGAAGGTTGCAAGATGAGGGGGGAAA
Organism: Crocidura indochinensis; assembly: GCA_004027635.1. Classification (NCBI taxonomy): domain Eukaryota; kingdom Metazoa; phylum Chordata; class Mammalia; order Eulipotyphla; family Soricidae; genus Crocidura; species Crocidura indochinensis. The sequence goes on along the minus strand of PVKC010040147.1, from coordinate 5,564 downwards.
GATTCACAATGCAGTCAGATGAAGTTCTAGGAGTCAGCCAGCTCTATTTAATGGTCCTAATCCAACATATACATTTCCTCATATGGCTTCTACACTAAGCCTTTTCCTAGCAGCTACTTCTCTACTCATTCTGGTTCTCTAGTCCTGTCTCCCTTTCAGCTGCTTTTTCCAGGCTTGTTGAATAACTTCTTTTCCTAATGCTACTGCTGCTTCTTCTTTGCTGATGCTTAGCTGCTTATACTGAATCTGATGCTGAGTTTCTGTTGAATCTCGTAGTGGATTCTCACTTCTGCTATACTTCTCTCTCTAACTCTCCTTAATCCCTCTCTCCCCCCCAATGCAGAGTCCTCTACGTGCTCATTTCAGGTGTGGGCAGTTCTGATCATTCTGGTGGGATAATAGGTTGGGGGAGGAGATACCCACACCTTATTAACAATTTATTATTCCTGAAATATTCTCAGGTAAGTCAAAATATTTATGACAAAGTAATTCCTAAATAGGGTTATGTGGTCATATTGTTTATTAACTCTCAGAGTCTGATAGCTAAAACATTATATTTCTGTATCACTTATTTATATGCAACTCAATTATACCTTAGGATATTCCATAGTATACTGACTATTATGATTGTCTGACACTCAACTATTGTTGATATACTGACCTCAGTAACTTTTGGCCACATCTGATGGTGCTCAGGGGTTTCTCTGTACACAGAAATTACTTTACTTGCTATTATCAAAATGGTCCCCTCATAAACTTTTTTTTAAATTTTTTAATTTTTTTAATTTTTTTTTTTTTGGATTTTGGGTCACACCCAGTAATGCTCAGGGGTTGCTCCTGGCTCAAAAGTCGCTCCTGGCTTGGGGGACCATATGGGAAGCCGGGGGATGGAACCACGGTCTGTCCAAGGCTAGCTCAGGCAAAGCAGGCACCTTACCTCCAGTGCCACCACCCACCCCCCCACATAAACTTGTTAACTTTGTATATTATGGTGATTTCACTAAAAGAAAAAAGATAGATATAAAAGAAAAACATTGAGTCAGAGGGCTAACAGTTTGGAGGAGTTATTTGGACTGAGCACTGACTGTCCTCCACCTACAATATTGCTTAGAACCAGTAATCATCAGAAACAGAATATTCTTTTGGTCAGGTGCCTAACTATCTTAATCTTTCTGGGCTAGACTTTCATATATCTGACGGCCTCTGTTTATCAGGATAAATATCTTTGTAATTGGATTTTTTTTCCTAAGGGAGATTATCCCTGAAGAGGAAGGAGGGGTATAGAAGTTACAGAACCCCTCCCAGAGTAGTATTAAGCATCCAACCATCAGGATTGAGATTTTAAAGATTTCATAAACTTAGGGTTGGAGGGATAGCATAGCGGAAGGGCATTTTCCTTGCATGCGGCCAACACAAGATAGATCCTGGTTCGATTCTGGGCATCCCACATGGTTCCCTGAGCCTGCCAGGGATAATTTCTGAGTGCATAGCCAGGCATATCTCCTGAGCACCACTGGGTGTGACCCAAAACCCTTATTATATTATTTTTATATAATATATAAATAAATATATATAATTATATATAGATAAAATAAAGATTCCATAAACTACCTATTCTATTTTTACATTTATCTATCTAGTTCCCAAGAACTGTGATTGTCTCAATGGCGTCTTACATTTAGAAATGTGGTTTCATATGATAAAATATTTTTAACATTTTTTTTTTTGGTTTTTGGGTCACACCCGGCAGAGCTCAGGGGTTACTCCTGGCTCCATGCTCAGAAATTGCTCCTGGCAGGCACGGGGGACCATATGGGGCACCGGGATTCGAACCGATGACCTTTTGCATGAAAGGCAAACGCCTTACCTCCATGCTATCTCCCGGGCCCCCATTTTTAACATTTTTAGTTATAATTATAATTGTTTACAAATATGTTTTTCTTTTTGGTAATCAACTTTATTATTCCTTAAAAAAACTGTGGTTAGTTTCTTTTTTTCTTGAGTATTTGCTCTCTTTTTAATATATGTCTTTTCAATATGCAGTCTTTGCAGTATAAAAGGCATCTAACAATAGAAATTAATACTGTATAGTAAATACAAGGCGAGAAAGAGGAAGGTGGACAGGTGAGATAGTACAACAGGTAGGGCACTTGTATGCAGAAAACCAGTGTATGATCCCTAGCAATATCCCCCTAAGCATTGCCAGGAATGACCCCTGAGCATAGAACCAGGAATAAGACTTGAGCACAACCAAATGTGACTCAATTTGTTTTCTACTTTATTTAAACATCATAGTTTACCAAGTCATTCATAATACAGTTGTATTAGGCATTTATTGTTACAACTCCCTTCCCATCACCAGTAAGACCTTCCCTCCACCATTGTACCTACTTATTCCTACCCCCAAATCTAACCTTTAGCAGGCATAAAATAATTTGTGTAATTTATTTTATATTTTTATGACTAAATGGTTATGTAATTTATTGAACAATGCTTTAATAAAAAGAAAAAGTCTTGGGACTGGAGCAGTGCACAAGTGGTAGGGCATTTGCCTTGCAGTGCTATACTAGGAAAGACCACAGTTTGATCATCAAGCATCCCCCAAGACAGGAGCAATTTCTGAGTGCATAGTCAGGAGTAACCCCTGGGAATCACAGGGTGTGAACCAAAAAGCAAAAAAAAAGTTTTTATGACAGTAAACTTCATTTCTACACTACTTTGCCATCTAACTTTATGTACTTCTATAGGGTTGTCAGTTTTCTGGAATTTGGAACTGTCAAGTCTGTGCACTCCAGGAAATCTAAGGCCTGTAGAACTGGGTAGATGAGTTAACATGGCAGCAGTGTAGAATGTGGGTGTTGCTTCTGGGGCCTATGGTGTTACAGAATGCGTGGGAAGACATCCTGCCCCCATTCTTAAATAATTCAGATCTCCAATTTTCTTCACAAAAACCACTGCACTTGGAGTTTTAGTTTGTTTGGCATTTCCATAGACATTGTAATGAAGCACTGAAGTTGGACAGTTGACAAGGCTGTGGCTGTGGCTTTTGGGTATGGCTGCAGGGTACCTTCTGCAGACAGGTATACAGCCTGTCCTCTTCCAAGAATGCCCCAGGGCTTTCATTCAAAAGATCATTAGATGCTATGAATTTTAGTGATTTGGCTTGAATCTTTTTTGAGATTAGTCATAAATCTGTGATGCTGGGCCAATGAGTTTATGTGGTGTGGCTGTGGGATGTGGGTGTGGCTCTTATATTGTTCAAAGAACTATAGGTGATGAAAATAACTAAAAATGCCATTTATAATAAAGTGACATTTCCTTTGTACAATGTTATGAATATTATTATCAGACTATGGTATTTGACGTCAACTAATTAACCTTAGCAATGATGACTGGTTCATTAAACTTCATTTCAAAATACAGTCTGCTTTTTCTTCCAAATTGTCATATAAATCAAAAGTACCAGTTTATTCTCTGAAACTGTGAAGCTAATGTAACAATTCCCACCATATGCTTTTATGTAAGATTTTTATTCCTGCTTAGATGATGTCTATCATTTGACATTGTTTAATTACTCTAAATGCAAGTTTGCTGTTAATATTTCATCCAAAAAAGCTCTTTAGTGAAACAGCTCTTCATTTAGACAAAAAATTTAACAGTTCATCATTTATTTCACTGGAAAATTTCAGGTCTTTCATTTCTTATAATCACCATGCCGATTACTTTGTGGCAATTAAAGATGATGGAACTTTGATTATGACTTTGCAACCTATGATACTCCACATAATGGATGAGTAGAAAAATATCAATAGTTACATTACATTATTTTGAATGCTAATCTATAATATTGTGGCATGCTGATATATGAGCAGAGTAGCTATCTACTTCTTCAATTCTAAGTTAACCACAACCCAGTTCAGCTGTGCTAAGAGAAAGACGCTGAACATAACACCAGCTCACACATAGAACTACTTCAAAAACAGTTTGATTATATATGAACTAAGAGTTGTAAATGAGAAAGAATGTAATAAGAAATAAGTCAATTAATTTATGTTATTAGAGTATTCTTCAGTTTGATATATTTCAAAAGAACACAAACGCCAGGGAAATGGTATTAAAGTGCTTTCTTTGCATGTGGCTGACTAAAATTCAATTCTCAACAACCATGCTATCCTGAGCACACTGAGTGATTGTTGGAGCCAGAGAGATAGCACAGCAATAGGGCACTTGCCTTGCACGCAGACAACCTGGGAGAGACCTTTGTTCAATTCCCAGTATCCCATATAGTCCTTTGAGCCTGCAGGAGCAATTTCTGAGTGTAGAACCAGGAGTAACCCCTGAGCGCCACCCGGTGTTCCCCCCCAAAAAAACAAAAGAAAGAAAAAAGTGGTACCTAACTAAGCATTGAATTCTGAGTATCTGAATACTATCAATTGTGTGACAAATATCAACTAAATAAAAACAAAATATAGATAACAAGTACTTCTCCCAAAAATCTTGGGGTGGGGAGGACTCTGGAGCTATGTTTACATTTAGGTAAACTGAAAGTATCCTGTAAGAAAGCCCACAAAAATCTATGTCAAATATGTTTTGTTTGGTTTCTTCAATATATTAATTCCACAGATTTCTTCTTATTCTCATAAAACTGATCTGAGTGGACTAAAGAAACGAGATATTACTGGTTATATTTCTTGTCATTTGAGTTTCAATGCTCCAAAGTTTTGCATATTCTGTATTTCTTTATTTTGTCTTTCACTGAGTTGTACCCATGTCCATTTGTAAGGAATTGATCTCTTATTGCATCTCATTGACGCTACATGTCTAAAGATACTACTCTCAACAATAACTTTTACTAATAACATGATAGGAAGACTATAAATTTTGACTTGAAAAACATAAAACTGCACAAAAGTAGATCATTTTTGTGGCCAGAGATAATACAGTGGGCAGGATACTTATCTTGCAAGATGTAGACTTCAATTCCTTGAGAGCCACCAGGAGTATTCCCTGAGGCAGAACCAAGAGTAAGCCCTGAGAATTTCTAGATGTGGTCCCATTACAAACAAACAAACAAAAATAAACACGAAAAAGTTATAATCTTAGATTGAGACAGGTAAATGTATACCTTAACCAAGACCAAGCAGGAATATGAACATTGAGTAGAAATAAAAAATGATCAGACTTAAACACCGAACCCAAAGCTAACTACAACAGAATCGATACCCAATTTACAAGCTAGACACAGAATGGACCACTTATACTAGCAGCCCGGGTGGTGGGGGGGCAAAGGAAGGGCTATATGGGATGCATGCTGGGAACAGGGTTAGAGGGAAGACAACATTGGTGGTGGGAATGCCCCTGATTCAATGTCACTCTATATCTATAATACTACTCTGAATGTTTGTAATCTACTTTGGTCAAAATAAAAATTATTAGTAAAGAAAGATGAAAGGTGTTGTATAAAAGAAATGAAGGTAAGCACTCCCCTTAACAAGGCTGAAAGAGACTTTGGCCTGCACACACATGTGGTTAAGGCACTGCCACATACTTTGTGGCATCTTACC
>PVKC010040146.1:0-12369 GCA_004027635.1 Crocidura indochinensis | reverse complement strand
TTTAAGTTCAAACATTTTAATAGGCATGAAAGTGGTTAGTAATTTAGAAGGAGCCAGGGACCCTCTGGGAATTACAGTCACAACTCGGAAAGGAGCTAAATAAAGCAAAATGTTCGACATGACTGCTTATTACTTAGAAGCAGACAACTTGGGAAAGGGACACAGAACAAACTAATGAAAACAAAAGGGATAAATGCAAATTTACCTTTGGAATTAAAAATGAAATGAATAGGTACATAAAAAAGGTGAGAAGAGCCAAAGTACAGCAGGTAGTGTGCTTGCCTTATTCCATGCAGACCAAGATTCAATCCCTAGCACACACATAGGGTCCCTTGAGCCCTGCCAGCAGTGCAGAGCCAGGAGTAAGCCCTGAGTACTATGGGTTGTTTCCCAAAAGAAGAAAGGAAGAAAAAAATGTATATTAAAAATAGCTACCATCATCATAATGCTGACACAATTGTTTCCTGATGAGGACAAAGCAACAGCTTAGAGAAAGGGGGAAAAAATGACAAAACACACACACACACACACACACACACACACACACACAAACACAGCAAAACGCACTAGAAAAGAATCAGCAAAGTAGGAATAAAATAAGATGAAGCAAAAGAAATGAACTGAAGCCAACAAAACCTTTTATAATTAGAGTGAGCACCCAGCGGAGTTGTCAATACTCCCTCCCAGGGCGAGTAAAATGGGAGTTCAACCGGAACTCTGAAGCCACAGTGTTAAATAAAAGCAACCAAGTGGGGTGATGAAAAGATCTGTATTCTCCTAGTTCAACTCATTGACCAAGAGGGTGATTAATATTATTATTGGCTTTGGCTTGAACTTCAGCACATTTAAGAGGCCCTCAAAATTCCACGATGTGACAGCCTAACAAATGATTTGTCACTGAAGTCATGGTACATTATAATGTGATCTAAGTTTCAGTTGTGTGTCCATTAAAATTAACAGGCAAATGGTAAAATGGCATATAAAAATATTGCTCTTTATCACCGATCAGAATAATGCAAATCAAGACAACAATAAGACATCACCACTCATTTAGAGATTGGCAACACATCAAAGAGAAAAAGAACAACTAGTCTTGGCATGGATAGGTGGCGATTTGAATTCTCATTTATGGCTGGTGGGAGTGCTGACCAGTTCAACATTTCTGGAAAACAATATGAATGTTTATTTAAAAAAATTAGGAATTGAGCTTCTATTTTGAAATTCCACTTCTTGGGATATACCAAAAACACATGAAGAAAAAACAGATTTGTATGCCTGTGTTCCTTGCAACACTATCCACAATAGCCAAAATCTAGAAACAACTCAAGTGCCCAAGAATAAAGACTGGTTAAAGAAACTATGGTACATCTACACAAAGGAATATTACTTGGCCATCAGGAAAGAGGACATCATACAATTTGCTGCTACATGAATGGATTATCTGGAGATTATCATGCTGAGTGAAGAGTGAGAAAGACTAATATAGAATGATCTCTATCATATGCAAGAATTAAAGAAACAAAATGTGGGAACACAGCAAAAGTAGAGTGGAAGGAAGGGTGTTTGCCCTAAGTAGATAACATGCCTGAAAATTAGGCAGTACAATGTAAACAGTGATTTTGAAAATACTGTTCTGAGTGCTAAAAGAAAGCATTAAAGGGAATAGAGCAGTACAGAAAGTCGAACTATAGTGAGTGTAATTCTAGAATATGCTTTCTGGTAGCCACACACAGGAATAGCCCTGCCAACCCCTCTACTAGACAACATCTCTCAGAACCAAATTTCATCGAAACCCAACCAGCTGCCCACAGATGCCCTCTTGACTTTCAATGATGGGGAATTGACTGTTGATGTCTCACCTCACTCTCAAGTTTATTGAGGTACCTTGAACACAAAAATCTTTAGAAGCAATTTTGTTATTTATTGCCTCCAATTTCAAGACCATTCCATCCCTCCATATTCTGAAATACAGGATTATCAGTCCCTCAATACGATTCTTCCTCACCTAGGTTCTTTTGTGGGAGGAAATGGCCAGAAACCACACAAGATCCATGCACAAATATTCTACACATCAAGTAACAGCATCTTACTAAAAGAGGAAGACCTTTTGTCATTCAAGTGTCAGATGGAACATTGGGGTTCCTCCATGGCTTCCCTCCTTTTCTTACCCTTCACATTCATAGCATCTAGAAGTTGTCTAGTTTTCAAACAAAATCAGAATCAGCTACTAGTAGATACTAGTCCAAAAACCATTCCTATCCCCTACATGGCCCAGATGGCACCTTAGGGGCTTCTCTTTCTTCACTCTGCACCCAGCAGCCAAAATGAGCCCATTTCAGCCTGTCTAATCTTCTGCTTCTGCACAGAACCCTTCTGTGTCCCCAGGCTCTCTGAAGTCATCTCCTCCATCTCCCTCACTCATTTCACTGGATTCCATTCTGACCTGGACCTTCGTACTTTCTCTTAAACGCCATTTGATCTGGGGTGTTCACTCTTTCTATTGCATCCACCTGATTCTTAAATGAGGATATATATGTGGATCTATGTGTGGTGCGAGGTAGGGATGGGACCCAGGGGAAACATCTCACAAAGTCTACACACACACTCTGAGCATCAAAGCTGGAGGCATAAAAGCTGCAGACAAGTGTGAAAGGACCTCAGCCAAAGTGCCAACTCCATGGATGAGTGTGTGGGCACAGCTGACAAAAAGTGTGCCAGTGCCACTGGCAAGCATGCATGATAATTCACCACCCATACATCGGCAGGGAGAACTTGACACCTTAGACTTAATAGCAAAAAGCCACCTGGACCATCCTGGATGTGACAGAGCAGGAGCTTGAGGAAGCACAGTGGCAGCAGGATTAGGGAGCAAATAGCACCAGCCGGTGAACCCACAAGGAAGAAGCCTGCCACGAACAGTTTCCTGTTGCAGATTTCACCAGTGCATGCTCTGAATCAGCCAACCAGATGGTAAAGCATGACCCTCGCCATGGTAAATGCATGTCTTGCTGCCTGTTATACCATAGTGAGGTGGTTTCCAAAGACATCATTGCTGCCAATCCACCAAGTCTGTGGATTGGTGTCCCCCTGGCTTCAAAGTTAGTAAATCAATGATTAACCTTCCACTGTGTATGAGCTGAGCAAGAACGCGGCCATTACTGAGGCCTGAGCTTGCCTGAACCACAACTTTGACCTGATGTACACCAAGCATACTGTGGTTCACTGTTTATGGGTGAGGACATGAAGGAGGGAGAGTTCTTGAAGGCCCATGAGAAGGTTTATGGAGAGATTGGTGTGGATTTTATTGAAGGAAGAAGAAGAGAAATACTAACAACTTCCCCTTTCATCCCTGCAGCAAAGCATGTCTTCCATAAAACAACTCCAGCCTTCATTGACATGAAAGCTTTCTGGTTAGATTTGTCCTCATTTTTTATTGTGAATCATGACTTGTATGTCTCTAAGATTTCCAGTATGTATTAATAAATGTTTATAGATAAATAAATTCCAGTATGTCTCAATAAATGCTTTTAAATGTTAAAATAAAAATAAAAAAGGTATGACTGGGATGTTGACCTGGGTGCAATGTCCAATAGAACTCAGTTAGAAGATGTCAAAGCAGCAACAACTGCCACAGTTTCTAGGGCCATGAACAGCCCCATGTTCTGCCACAGGATAAACCAGTTCCTGGATGGAGGTGAGGAAGCAGGAATGATTCATAAGTCTCAAAACCTGGTGGTTGGGGTTCCCTCTTCAAAGCCTGCAAACCGCATGGAATTCCCACATCTGCACGTGTTCTTATTAAATACACATGTTCTTATTAAATACTCTATCTTTCATAGCAGAGCTGTTTTCTGTTGTTATTTGGGAATTATCTAAGCAAACCTTAATGAAAAAAAATATCACTAAGGGTAACCAGGGTGAGGGTGGGGGACAATAAGCATTTGCTCTGTTAAATATGATGCATGTAAAACCATGTTTTAAGAGACTAAAATACTCTAGAAAACATCTGCGATTTCATGTTGAATAGCAAAATGGTGATTGTCCTGCAATTTCAATTAGAAGTGCTGGTTTGCATATCTCAAATAACAAGGATACAATGGGATATGCCAAGTCCTGAGAGAGATGAGAGGCTAATATATATTTTCCCCTAATTCTTATTACTTGTGTGTGTTTGCAAATGGATAATTTTACTAATGGATTTCTGAAGATTCATTATGTTATAAAGGCATGTTGTGGGGCTGGAGTGGTGGCACAAGTGGTAAGGTAGTTGCCTTGCCTGTGCTAGCCTATGAAAGATTGCAGTTCGATCCCCCAGCATCCCATATGGTCTCCCAATCCAGGAGTGATTTCTGAGCGCATAGTCAGGAGTAACCCCTCAGCATCACTGGGTACCCCCCCCCGAAAAATGTATAAAGGCATGTTGTTTCTTAAATTACTTTAAATATCATGGTTATAAGATTGTTTATAATACAGTTGGGTTTCTTTTTTGACAGTTCCAAAGTTGTTCATGATTGAGTTTTAGTCACACAATGCCCAACACCCTTCACCAGGACACATTTCCCGCCACCAAGTCCTCAGTTTCTCTCCTGCCTCCCCCCTGCCTGCCTTGGGGTCAGACATCCCCCACAATTTCTCTCCCTTATTTTTCTCTTAAACACTGTAGTTTGCAATTTTGTTACTAAAAGGATATCATGCCTATCCCTTTATCTCCTATCAGCACCCAGTTCTTGTCTAGAATGATTATTCCCAAGTCTCATTGTCCTAAAGCACCTTCTATACCTTCACTGGACTCCCCCATTCTTTGTGACAAACTTCTACCATGGACTGATCTTCCAGATTCTTGTCTCTATTGTTTCTGGATATGACTACCATACTCTCACACATATATATATATGTATACACATACATATATATTTGTGGAATATATACATCCCACAAATGAGTGTAGTTATTCTATATATATCCGTCTCCCTCTGACATATCTTTTGATATCACTACAAGACTGAAGACATCATGGGATTGCATGCTTAGGAGAATAAGCAACGCTGTTCCAGAAAGATCATTCACCCCTTGGCCCTGTGCTTGCCTTTAAATGTTCTCAACCTTTCTGAATGACAATTCATTAGTCATGGAGAAAATGACTAATTATAGAGTTGATAGTGTGAAGCTAAGAAAAAGGCTTCCACCAGCTTGCCCTCACCCCTCACCTCCTAGTCTGATGATACTCGAAACCAGGAACACAGGAGGAGTGAGCAGGAGTCACTGGGGCACAAGGAGGTTTCATGGGCATTTACAGTGGTGAACAAGTCCTGGACTTTTCTATTTGCTTTGCTGCTGTTTGGCTTATGTTATACTCAACTGAAATTGGGATTTGGGGCCACATGAATTTATCCAAATCTCAATTCATTTATCATAATCATGGGAATCATCATGATTTGTCGATATTTGCAGAAGTCTTTTATATTATTTCTGTGTATTATATTATTTTTGTATCATTTCATTAAAATGACTATTCAATAAAGACTAGTGATTATTCTTAGTCTTAACACAGTACAATGATAAAAGAATCAGCACTGATAAAAATGCAGCAACTGTGGGGCCAGGATGGTAGCACAATGGTGAGAGGATTTGCCTCGCACATATTCAACTTGGTTTTAATATCTGATATCACATAAGATCTCCAGGTGCCACCAAAAGTAATTCCCAAAAGCAGAAGTGGCCTCTGAACATTGGTGGGTGTGGCCCCCAAACAAAAATGCAGTCTCCTGATTTAGAGGTTCTCTCAGTGGGCATCTTCTTAACAGACACACCCCACCTCTTTAATCCTACCACCTTTCCTTCCATCTTTGGCAGAATGGAAGTTGAACCTCATTGACACTTTTCCCAAACTATGAGGCATATAGTGTCCGGTAGAGCAATTGTTCCAGGGAGCAATTATTCCTTTAGGTGAGAAAGCTTCCAATACACTACTCCAGAGATGGGGAAGGACAGCACAAAGAGAGGTGCAACCTCCCCATGATATGTGGTTGCTTCAGGCTTGACTTCAGGCCATCCCTCCTCCCTCTCTGAGAGCTTGGGTTAATGGGACTGTCCATTGACCTTGCAGCCATTATTCTCACCTATTGTGATGCTCCCAAGATACTCCTAAAACTCTTTCCTTGGAGGCCCAAGACCCCTATGTATCCATCTTACATATCCCTAGTCCTGCCATCCTACACATACTCCGGTTTCTCTTGTGCTGTTAGAATGGAATAATGGATGGTCATTAGGCTGGGACTGTTATGAGCTGGAAGGAATGCCCTTGGTCTCTGAACACACCAGGAAGAAGTAAGTTACCAATACTGGTTGACTGTATCAACAATGGGGGTTCTTTTTAACCCTCTTCTCCTGCATGTGACCTTAGGACGTATACCCTAATTCCTTCCATTCCTCTGACAATACATCAGATGGGGGTTACTGAGCACTACAGGACTAGTAAGTGCATCAGGTTTTCAAGTGGACGCAACCACATTCCAACCATATGACTGAACTGTGGGCAAGTCAGTGGTCTGTGGGTACCTCTTTCCCAGGCTCTAAGATTGTTCAACTCCTGGGTTTTCTTGCAAAGAATTGGCAATCACTCAGTAAGTGAGCACAGGAAGCATTCAAATGCACCTTTTCACTTTGCTAAGAGAAAGGGCACAAAGAAGGCACTAGAGGTTAATTTATGGGGTCAATTTAAGGAGCCCAGGTACCCAACACAGAAGGCCTGTCTTCAGTTTTGGGTTTCTTCTGGTTTTATTTGAGGGTCACTCCCATTGATGCTCAGGCCTGACTTCAGCTCTATGCTCAGAAATTACTCCTGGTGGTGCTCTGGGGACCATATAGAATGATGGGATCAAACCCAGATAAGTCACATGCAAAGCAAGTGCCCTACCTCTCTAAGCCAGTCTCCAGTTTTGATGTGCAGGATTTTAAAGACACCCCACCCTAACTTAGTGCCTTCCCCTCACCCCATTAGGCCCTACCAAGATTGTACCGGACTCAGAAGGAACAAAGACCAAGGGGTGGGAGGGAAAAGACAGAAGTCCCAGCTTTTCCTTTATTCATTTCATTGATCACCAAGGAATAGGGGAATTCAGGTCAGGGAAATGTCAGCAGGAACTATCACAGGTGTCCAACCTTCCATGTCTCCCTCACCTCCTTCCTCCCCCAAAAAAAACCTCAGGGTATTTACAGCAGCTCTTAAAAAAATTCTGGGATCCCAGAGAGCCTCCAGCTTCATTTCCACCCACCAGCTTGCAAATTGCTTTAATTATGTAAGAGCTTCACTAGTCCATCATTTCTGTGTGGTTCTAATAGGGTGTTTTCTGCCTGGTCCAGGACAGTGGAGTCCTCTGAGTGGATGGGGATCCCAGACAGGGTGGCCTGAGGACCCCAGACAGAGGGCTGTGGGGTTGGGGATGGTCAGCATGATGATGTTGAGTAAACACTTAAAAATCGTGCCTGGGGTTGGAGCCATAGCAGAGCAGGAAGGGAATTTGCCTTGCACTCTGATGACTAGGGTTGAATCCTGGCATTCCATACGGTCCCTCAAGCACTACTTCCAGAAGTAATTCCTGAGTGCAGAGTCAGGAGTAACTCCTGAGCATAACTGGGTGTGGCCCAAGAAAAACAAAACAAAACAAAAATGGCGGATATGGGGAGGGCATTTGCCTTCACAGGGACGACTTGAGTTTGATCCCACTATCCCGAGGGTATGGCTCCCAAAACTTAAAAAATATGCCAAGAGTCTACTGAGGAGCTGGGTGGAGCACCTAAAAAGAAGCAGCAGCAGCAGCAGCAGGAGTGACTGTTCCCTGCCCGAGTCCAGAGCTCTGATTCTGCCCTCTACACCTAGGCTAGGCATAGTGTGGTCTCCAGGTACATGTATGATAAAGAACAACAGAAAAGTCCCTGCCAGGAAAGGGTGTGAGGTGACAAAGGACCACCCTAGGCAGAGCAGAGGTGACTCCCAGAAGACATGTGCAAGAAGGTGTGGTCCGTTGGAGAAAGGAATTTGGGGACATCTGGGTGGACACAGGCTACGAATCTAACTGTGCCCCTGGCCCCACAACTGGCCGAGAGTGACTCAGAATTCTTCTTGAGACTCAATGTCTGGTTCCCCACCCTATGACCCCAACTAAGGAAGGTTTCTGATAACTCAATTATAGTTGCCCGGCTATCCTGCTGCCCAGCCCTGGAAGGTTGGGGAAAAATCCTGCCTCTGTACTGCCTTCCTCAGCCCTGTGCCTACTTTCATGGCAGCCTGGTCCTGTCGGAACCCTCGGGAACCAGGCAAGCCACGTGCCCGGGTGACAGCTGGCAAGGCAGCCTCTGGGGAGAAAACATTTTAGCACTTCATAAATTTCTAACAAGGTTTCTGGAATTGCTGCCCTTTCCCTCCTCTCAGCTCTGTCAACTCGCAAAAGGGAAAGGGGAGAGAAAAAGAAAAGACTAATTAAGCACCGTGAAAGGGAAGAATCGAAAAGGCTCCTGGGAAGATCTTACTCATCCCAATAAGGAGCCGTAGTACCAATGCTGCCAAGAATGATGCTGTTCTCTGCAGCCCTCCAGCAGGTAAAGAGGGAGCCACGTTGGTACTGGAACTCTGGGACACGCAGGCGCCTGATTCAGTGCTCACTGGATCAGAACTTGTCGTGGTATATGGTTCAAGGTGCTGAGAGGTGACTTGGAACATTCTGGAACATGAAATGCTAAACAAGGACATAGACAACGTCCCCCAAAACCTGGACAGAGCGACTGAGCCCCAGGTGAACAGGCCTGAAGCAAGAGCACCGTGAGGATTAAGCAAACAAGATAGACATAAGTGATAAGGTGCCGAGTTTGCTCACCTTTGCCACTGAGTTAAAATCAATGCAATACCAGAAGACAGAGTGGCACGGTGTCTGTCAGGAGTGATTCCTGAGTTCAGAGTCAGGTGGAACCCCTGAGCACTGCCAAGTGTGGCCCCCAAACAAATAAACAAATAATGCTAATCAGGGGCAGGGGTGGTGGTAGAGTGGGTAGGAAGTTTCTCTATCCCTGCTACCACATCTGGTCCCCCAGAGCCTCACCAGGAGTGACTCCTAAGCACAGAGCCAGGAGTCAGCCCTGAGCACCACCAGGCTAGACCCTCAAATTAAGAAATAAATAGTTGCAACCACAGCACCAGCTTTATCCTGTTTTTCTAGGAGAATAGCAGGCCTGGGGGAAAGTGGCTTTCCATGGGGCAGAGAAAAAGGGCTGGGATTAACTCACTGGGGCATTTGGCTGAAGAGTAGAGTAACTTAGAGTTTAGACCTGGGAGGTGAGGCCAAAAAGCAAAACTGCAGTTAAATGCTCTAAAAATGAAGGGACCTGAGGTAGATATTCTTTCCCTGAAGGTATTAACTGCAGCCACTTGTAGATGCCATCTTTCTAGGACCACTGTTAAGTCTGAGGTAGAAACAGAGCTGAGGAGAACACAGAGCCCCCGCACACTCAGGGTACCACAGGCTCCAAGTCCCTTCCAGAAAATGCAGCTGGATAATGCCAGGCACAATCCCCAACACTCTCCAAACCAGGGCACCACCCACCCTGCCTTGTCCATCAATTCAAGGAAGGGGGGCATTTAGGGTGGCAGAGATGAGCCAGCTTCCACCCCTGGGTGGGAGTAAATGCCAGAAGAACATGCACCTGACTTCTGAGTGAGTCGATAGAGCCTGGCTGCTTCTCCAAACAGTGCTCTCTCTCAGCTGGGCCTAGGCTTGCATTTCCAGCTGCAGCTCAGCTGCGACTGAATTTCAGATGCAAATGACCACTTGGTGCTAATTCCAGCCTTGTCAGCACTGGCCAGGACTGGGCAGCTAACAGGCAGGAGGAACTGTGAGTCACATGGACAGAGGCCCTGTGTGACATTTGGGATCTGTTGAGCTTTAGAACACGCTGTGACTTGGCAGTCAATTGGGGCCCAGATACAAGGTAACATGGCTCCCTGTCTTCTGCCCCCTCTTCTTCATCCTCTCTTTCTGTCTCTGTTTCTCCTGTTTCTTTCTCACGCACACTTTATTTTTCCTCCTCACTACTTTATTTTTCACATTTTATTTTTCCTATCTATAGAAATATGGTGATAGTCAGGAAAAATGAAGTCATGAGATTTTTCTGTACATGGATGGACATGGAAACTATTATACTGAGTTAAATAAGTCAGAGGGAGAGAGACAGACACAGAATAGTCTCACTCATCTGTGGGATTTAAGAAAAATAAAACACATTATTGTAATAACAATCAGAGACGATAGAGATGAGGGCTGAAAGGACTAGCCACAATACGAGGCTTACCACAAAGAGTGGTGAATTCAGTTAGAAAAATAACTATGCTGACAATTACTATGACAATGGTAGTGAGTGAGAAAAATAAAGTGACTGTCTCAAAGACCAGGGATGGGGGAGGAGGGAGATGGAGGTCATTGGTGGTGGGAAGGTTGCACTGGTGAAAGGGGTGTTCCTTTTTATGACTGAAACCCAACTACAAACATGTTTGTAATCATGGTGCTTAAATAAATATATTATGTTTTTAAAAATATGATCCCAGAAGTGAAACAAAACATCAAGAATAAGAAAATGGATTTAAGTGGAAAACTAAAATGCACCCTTTGAGTCTGGAGAGATAGCATGAAAGTAAGGCTTTTGCCTTGCCTACAGAAGGATGGTGTTTCGAACCCCAGCATCCCATATGGTCCCCCGAGCCTGCTAGGAGCGATTTCTGAGTGTAGAGCCAGGAGTAACCCTTGAGCGCCGCCGGGTGTGACCCAAAAAACAAAATAAATAAATGAATAAAATGCACCTATGTTCAGAAACAAAAGCAAAAATTCAAATTCAGAAAGGCAGACCGTGTTAACTACACAGACCAGGAACTCATAGGTGGGTGAATGTTCTGTTACTCTGTAAAATGGGAAAGGAGGCCATGAAAAATAGTCCTTTGGGTGACAGATGTTGAAACCAGGAAGTCAAACCAATGGGAACTGAGCCTCGATTTCTGTACTAAGGTCTGAGAGTGCTCTGCTGCATGGACACACATTATCCCCAGTCTCAGTAAGGCTGAGCCAGAGTTGTGTCTCTACTGTTCATGACTATTTGCTTCTCTGTCCTTGTCAGCCCTCAGCAGTCTTCCCAATCTCAACCATACCAGCTGACTCCTCCACTTTCTCAATTCAGACCACAGCCCTCACCAAGTAAGACCAAACGCTTCTGCAACTCAGGCACACTCCTTGCCAACGCAGGCCATCCCCTCACCTATTAAAATCACAGCCTTCACCAACTCAGGCCACGCCTCTCCCAGCTCAGGCCATACCCCTCACCAACTCAACCACACTCCTCACCACACCCCGCTTAGAACTCAGACCCCACAATCCTTTCCAAATTAGAGGACTAAGGACTACAAGCATGGTTACATCTCATTATGCCATATGGTGTCTGCTGGGGGCGGAGGCGGGCTATCACACAGAAGACATCCCCTGGTGGTTGTCAGTTGGCACACAACCAGACCTATAATCAGGTCTACAGCTTTTTAAGATATGGATGAAGAAACAGTGACACAGAGAAATCTCAACATAAGAAATAGGGGGAGCCTGGGAGATAGCATGGAGGTAAGGCGTTTGCCTTTCATGCAAATGGTCATCGGTTTGAATCCTGGTGCCCCATATGGTCCCCCGTGCCTGCCAGGAGCAATTTCTGAGCATGGAGCCAGGAGTAACCCCTGAGCACTGCCGGATGTGACCCAAAAACCAAAATAATAATAATAATAATAATAATAATAATAAAATTAAAAAGAAAAAGAAATAGGGCTTAGAGAAGCTGGAGAAACATCATAGACGATAGGGCACTTGTCTTGCATGCAGCTGACCTGTATTTATCCCAGAAACCTCTCATAGTCCACCAAGATTCACAAGGAGTAATGCCTAAGCACTTCCAGGTATGGCCCCAAACCCAAAATAAGTAATTATAAATAAAACCAGTCACAGCACCATCTCCAAATTAAAAAAGAAAAAATGGCATAGTCAAGCACTACAATGTAGCAGAGAAATCCTTCCCAGTACACTGGCACATTTCCTAGGTCTCCCATGCTTCTCAGATACACCCTAGCCTACACCCCAAAAGACGATTTCTGGCCCATTAAAAGCCTCTTGTCCTGGAGAGTTGTCCCCACTGCACTTACAGTCTGTTACCTGCTACTCCAGAGTTCAAAGTTTAGCCCCATTGCTATGGGGAGGCCAGTCCCATTGGCCACATTCTCCCAACTCAGCTGATTCCACTTCCCATGTTCCTGCTTCACATCCTGTCCTTCCCAGTGCACATCACACACACACA
>PVKC010040145.1:0-12398 GCA_004027635.1 Crocidura indochinensis | reverse complement strand
AGGGAAGAGAAGGCACATCTTTTACCCTGAATTACCTTCCTTTGTCAAGTCCAATGGTTTACTTTCCAACACATTTCTGCCTTTCTTTAGCTCTGGCCTTTTTTTTTTTTTTTTTTGGAAGGGGTGCAAATTTTGAGACAAAGTTTAATAATCTGGTTAGTAGGAAATAAGTGAGAGATAAGGAATAATTCATTCATTAAACTGTATCATATTACCAGAAGAGGTCAGAAATATTTCTTCATTGTAGGGCTGAGTGGATAGGACATTTGCTTTAAGTACAAACTACATTCAAATATCTTAAATGCTTTTAGTAACTGCTCTAGCAGTACTAGTGAATGACAAGGACAACAGATAATACCCTGTCCTGGGAATCCAGGAGGCTCCAGGGAGATAAAGTAAGTGGATTAGGTCCTGGCACTTAGAAATGAGTATGTGGAAAAAAAAAAAAGAGATGCCTTTTGGGCTTCCAAACCAAGTAAGAGACATGCTCAAACCTGTTGAAAGGGTTAGCATGAATTTTGCCTGGCAACAGTTTCCAAAAATAAAAATGTGAAATGCTATCAAATTTAGTTTAGACAGAATTGGAGGAAGTATTGGAGAATATAACAATATTCTTTAATACCTGACAAATTTAGCATTTATAAACATAAATTGAGTACTGTGTAAAATGGAATACTGTGTAAAATTCACCCATCAGTAGTTAAACCAACTGTTTATTATGCTGTGCTAAGAAATTATGGTCCTCCAAAGTTTTTTCATAAACATGCATTTAGAATGGCTTGTCCACAGCCCTAAATCAACTCTTTTACCACTAAGATCCATATAGTAACATGGATATGAGGTGTGAGGGAGCTGATAATACAGATCTGGGGTCCCAAAGCCAGCATTTCTCTATATTGTTTACAGTTCTACAAATCCTTTAAGATAAATCCCTAGAGGCTAGAGAGACAGTACAGCAGGTAGGACACTTGTCTTGTACATGCCAACCCAGACATGTACATCCGTGCCACCTTAAAACATCCTCCACGCCTCACTCTGATTCAGAGCCAGGAGTAAGCCCTGAACAGTGCCAGTTATGGCCCCCAAACAACAATTATAGAATAAACTGGCCAGAGAATTTTTTAAGTCAATGTAATGGGGGGAACTTAAGAGTGTAAATGGGAAGACTGCTATAGATTGAAGGAAAAAAACACAATAAATGTCTTTTTAAATTTGAGATAAAATGATATTTATATCAGTTATGAAAGACATCTGCAAGATTATCACAGAATCTTGACTATTACTAAATAAAAGTTCATTTTTTTTTTTTTTGTGGAGCTGGTGAGCTCATACAGGGATTAAGGTGCTTGCCTTTCATACAGCCAACCCCAGTTCAATTCTGAACTTCACACACAGTTCCCCAGCACTCCCAGGAGTGATTGATCCCTGAGTATAATGACCCTGCACATTGCGAGGAATGGCTTAAAACATAACACTAAAAAGTTAATATGCTTAGGATATGTAATTGCATGTTCTTAATCTTTAGAGTGGTATACTGAAGTGTTTAGAAAGTAAAATGTCACAGTCTACAGCTTTTAGGCTAGGTCAGGAAGTATAGACACATATACATACACAAAGATGAAGCACAAGTAGCACTACATTTAATAAATAAATAAGACATACTATATTCTGTTTCCTCAAAGATACTTTGAGAACTTTAGGACCAGGGGCCGGCGGTGGCGCTGGAGGTAAGGTGCCTGCCTTGCCTGTGCTAGCCTATGATGGACCACGGTTCGATCCCCTGGTTTCCCATATGGTCCCCCAAGCCAGGAGTGACTTCTGAGTGCATAGCCAGGAGTAACCCCTCCCCTGAGTGTCACTGGGTGTGGCCCAAAAAAACCAAAAAAAAAAAAAAAAGAGAGAGAAATTTGGGACCAATGAAGTAATCAAATGTTGATATGCTAAGAACAAAACCATCCATTCGCACATGCAGAAGATCACTTTCTCCCTATTCATTTCATTCTTTTGGTTTTTGGGTGTCACTCGGGTTACTCATGGCGGACTCGGGGGAACCATATGGAATGCCGTCCTGAATTGGCTGTGTGCAAGGCAAACCGCCCTACTGCTGTGCTATTTCTCTGCCAATTTTTGCTCTATTCTAAGTCGGAAAGATGTCCTGCTCATCCTGTTTCTTCATGAGAACCAAAGAACTAAAGTATAATCCTAGTGATATATCTGAGTTCCTAGGCTATAGAATCGATCTACCATGAGGGAAAATAATGCGTCAATTAAAAATGACAAAGCCCTGCCTATATGGCTAATATAATCTGAACAATGAAGAACACAAGAACCAAAATAGGAACTGAGAGAGCTAGTTCTTGGAACATCTGGCTCCAGGAATCAGATTTCTCCTATGCAGTAGGAAAAACCTACAGTCAGCAGTAAAACAGCTTCGGGAATTGGTGTGTAGACCAAAAACATTTTTTTCCTGTTTTTCATGATTTAAAGCTTGGAATAATATAATTAGCTCAAGTAGTAGTTTTTGAACATGTCGTAACTAGGAAAAGGTAGAGCCTTACAATTACAAGCTGGGTTTTCAGTTACACCGCTATAGGAAATAGATCAAGCGAAGACTAAAATTTTTCTCTGGGGTGTGGAGGGGCATACACCCACTGTGTCAGAGTTCACTCCTGAATCTGTGGCGTTAGGCTCACTCCAGACAGTGTTCAGGGGACAATATGTAGTGCTTGAGATTGAACCCAGGTCAGCCAAGTTCAAGGCACGCACCCTACCAACTGTACTATCTCTCTTGCCCCAAATTCAAAGTCTTGATTATGCATGAAAATGGAGAATATCAGAGTCAAATAACAACCCATGCATGATGTTAGAGTCTAGGTTGGCTATAGTGGGAATAACCTTTCCACCCATAATGGATTATATCAAGTGGAAATGAAAAATAGTCTTTTTTGGATCCAAGCTGAGGAATACTATTGGTAAATACTTATTAAAAATGATAGATATAGGGGGACTAGAGAGAGTACAGTGGGTAAGGCACTTGCTTGCATGCAGTCGAACTGGATTCCATCCCTGGCATAGTCCCCTGAACTCCTCTAGAAATGATTCTTGAGTGCAGAGGTAAGAGTAGTAACTTTTGAGCACTGCTAGGCATAGTTCAAAAAACAAAAAAATGAAAGGTAGGAAAGGAAACATAGAAAAGAACTGCACAATTTTGAAAATGCCCATTATAAAGAGCATTTGGTAGAGTCGTATTTGAAACATCGTGAAAACCAGCAAAGACAGTAACATTTTCCCATCATCATCATCATCTGCATCTTCAGCAGCAGCAAGTATTGATGGCATTTCTCCCACCTGAATTTAGAGGCGAGGTATTGCCCCCTTAGAATTTCAATCCCTGGAGTATGCTCTGTAAGCTTTGATAACCATTTTCTGTTTATCTATGATCATTCTAAATCTCTGCTATGAAATGACAGCACTACGCACTTTGGTTGTGGCACAGAAAATGTATCAGATTGACTTTTTGGGAAATGCATACTTTAAGAGGGTCCTCCAATGACAAGAGGTGGCAATATCCAGACTGGCTCTAGAAACATTTTTACTTTTCAGTTTAATCTTTTTACGTTACTTTTTATTATGGTGGTAACAATGCTATCTGTTCAGAATCAGTGTCATGGTATTTCATGCCCTTGCTCCTTTCTAGAATGTGGTGCTGTATATGATAGGGACAGATTTAATGCCATTGAATCCCAGCATCATTTTTTCAAGAAAACAGAACCAACAGTTCTAAAATTTGTATGGAAGTACAAAAGACCCCAAATGATCAAAACAATCTCGAAGAAAAAAAATAGCAGTACATTTAGGTTTGAAACTACGTGCAAAAGCAATAGGAATCAAAACACTATGGGAATAATAAAATTAAAAAGCCACCTATAGGGGCCGGGCGGTGGCGCTGGAGGTAAGGTGTCTGCCTTGCCTGCGCTAGCCTAGGATGGACCGTGGTTCGATCCCCCGGTTTCCCATATGGTCACCCAAGCCAGGAGTGACTTCTGAGCGCATAGCCAGGAGTAACCCCTGAGCATCACTGGGTGTGGCCCAAAAACAAAAAAAACAAAACAAAACAAAAAGTCACCTATATCAGGACCAGAGTGGTGGTGCAAGCATTAGGGCATCTGCCTTGTGTGCTAACCTAGGATGAACCCCAGTTCGATCCCCAGGCATCCCATATGGTCCCCCAAGCCAGGAGCAATTTCTGAGTGTATTGCCAGGAGTAACCCTTGAGTGTCTCCGGGTGTGGCTCAAAACCCAAAAAATGGGGGAAAAGTCACCCATAGCAATAGAAAAATATATAGTCCAAAACTCTACAAGTATTACTACGACAAAGAACACAAGATTCCCTAAGAGAGAAAGAAAAGCCCCTTCAGCAAATTGTATTGGGAAAACTGAACTGTGTCTCATGCAAAAATAAAAAACAATAATTATTTGACACTATATACAAAAATTAACTAAAAACTGATGGAAGAGATTGATGTTAAGATTTAAAGAAACAAAGGCACATAGAAGAAACTGTAGGTAATTGTGACATCAGTGATGTTTTTGGAGATTTAATTCAAAAGAAAACAAAAACAAAAATTAACAAATTGAACTGTAAAACTAAAAGGCTTTTTACACAGTGAAAATGTGAAAAATAAATAGAAACAACCCAAAAAATGACCCAAAGACTTAGGGGAAAAAATGCCAACACCACTTACTAAGAAGAAATGCAAATCAAAACCACAATGATATCATCTAATAAAAGAGAATAACTACATAAAAAAGAGAGGAATTTGGGATGGAAGAGATAGCATGGAGGTAAGGCGTTTGCCTTGCAGGCAGAAGGACAGTGGTTCAAATTCCGGCATCCCATATGGTCAAACCCCCCCCCCCCCCACTGCCAGGAGCAATTTCTGTGACCCAAAAACCAAAAAAAGAAAAAAAAGAAGAAAAAAGGAATTAACAGTTACTAATAAAGTGTTGAAGGTATGGAGATAATAAAAACCTTTGTACATTGCATGTAGGAACCTAAATTGGTGTTTCTATGGAAAACAGTACAGAGTCCTTATAAAAATAAAAAGGCCATACAATAGAGTAATTCCACTCATCAGTCGTTATTATTTACCAAGTAATTCTCCCCAATCAAATCAAAGCATTAATTTAAAAGAATATTTGCACATTTATGTTCCTAGTTTTATTCACAATAGCCAAAACATGAAATCAACCTATATATCCACTGGCAGATGCCTGGATAAATAAGTTTTAGGACAAAAAAAAAACTGAGAATAAAAACAAAGGGGCCCGGGAGATAGCATGGAGGTAAGGCGTTTGCCTTTCATGCAAAAGGTCATCGGTTCGAATCCCGGTGCCCCATATGGTCCCCGGTGTCCCATATGGTCCCCCGTGCCTGCCAGGAGCAATTTCTGAGCATGGAGCCAGGAGTAACCCCTGAGCACTGCTGGGTGTGACCCCCCCCCCCCGAAAAAAAAAACAAAACAATAAAAAACAACTGAGAACTAAGGATGACAAAGGAGTGGGGATTGGGGTGAGCATGCAATAAAGAATCTAGATACAGTGGTTGAAGAATAATGGTAATCTGATGATGGGTCTGATGCAATTGTATTGGACATAAAGAATAATCATGCTAATACTGCTGTACACCAAAATACTTCAGCTAAAATGCTGATTAAAAGGTAAATGAATATTAATTTAAATAATAATAATATTGAATGTACTAACTCACATGTATTACATTTCAAAAATGGGAAAGAAACTTAGTAACGTATCAAGTCACTTCACATAAGAACCAGGAGTGTAATGATATACACGGTTAAACTCCATATACTATTTTCCCCCCCCTTTTTTTTTGTTTTTTTTTTGGGTCACACCTGGCAGCGCTGAGGGATTATTCTTGGTTCTATGCTCAGAAATAGCTCCTGGCAGGCTCAGGGGACCATATGAGATGCCAGGATTTGAACCACTGTCCTTCTGCATGCAAGGCAAGCACCTTACACCTCCATGCTATCTCTCTGGCCCCTATATGCTATTTTTCTAGTAAAAAATCCTATGCATGTATATAATGATATTACCCGATTTAATTGATCATTTGTAACTTACTCTCTGAGCCCTCTCCTGTACAACACATTTTATGACAACACTTTAATAAAACATTGATTACTAATAAAATAAACCATTTACTAAATTATACTTTAATAAATAATTTTAAAAAAGGAAATGATGGGACAAGAATGATAGATAACTCAACAGGCTGAACACATGCTCTGTATGATAGACCCAAGTTTAAGTCCTGCATAACACATGGTCCTTTGAGCATTGCCAGATGTGGTGTGACCTTGCCATCTGCATGTGCCTCCTTCATCCTCAGGTGTTACATATATTCAATGGAAACTATTTGGCTATTCTATGTAAAATTATGCCTTCGAAGATGAAGAGGCAATGATGCTAACTGATTTAGACCAGGAATAAAAAGATAATTACCAAAGGCTTCATTCATATATGGAATATAAATAGCCAAGGAAAATGTACTCAGACAAAATTTGCAAAAAAAAATTTTTTTTCACAAAACTAAAACACTAGCAACGTGTAACTTTTACACTGAAAATATGGTGCTTCTTGGGGAAAGGAGTGGGGAGGAGAGAAGGATCAGATTGCTAATGCAAGAACATGAGAACTTAAGTGGTAGATAACAGTGAGGCTTATAAAGGTGTGAAACGGAAGTTCTAGAGTACTGTCAATCAATGGGAAGTAAATAAATATGAACTAATAAACTGGGAGCTAGAGAGGAAGTATAGTGCTTGCCTTGTCTGGCATGGGTTCAACCCCTTGCATGACATGATGCCCCAAGTACTACCAGGAGACATTTCTAAGAACCAGGAGTAGGTTCTGAGCATCACTAGATGTGATCCAAAACTAAACCAAACCAAAACAATGGAGAGTTGGAGATCTTGCTCAAAGGTCTTCAAGTTCAATTCCCAGTATCTTATGCTCCCCAAGCACCATAATTACGTGTGGTTTGGGTTGCCCTAAACACTACAGGAAGGTGCTGGTGACTCCCAGGTGTGCAGGGCTGGAGCAGCATGGCCTCTTCTGGTCTAGCCTGAGCAACTAGGCTAAGCATTGCTGGAAGTGGCTCTAGGGCCAATGAGCAAGGCTTTGGGGAGCCCTCTTCCCTCCAAAAGTCAATGGAAAAATCAACTTTTGAAGATTTGAAAACATATCAGCAAGTCTAGCTTAAAGGTGCCCATATTACATCTTACCTTAAGCTCAATTACAGTAAAAGCAGAGGGAGAGAAACAGACAAGAGACAGAGCAAGAGACAGAGACAGGGACAGAAAAACAATACATGGGGTAAGGTGCTTTCCTTGTATACAACTCACCAGGATTCTATCCCATCCCTGGAGAACTGTGATGGGTGATCCCTGAGCACAGCCAGGTGTGGCCCACATTTAAAAAAAATAAGATAGGGGCCTGAGTGGTGGCACTAGAGGTAAGACGTCTGCCTTGCAAGCACTAGTCTAGGATGGGTGGCGGTTCTATCCTCCCTCATGGTCCCCCCAAGCCAGGACAATTTCTGAGCACATAGCCAGGAGTAACCCCTGAGCATCAAACGGGTGTGCCCCCCACCAACAAAAGATGAAAAAGATGGTTTCACACTTGTACAAAGGGATTTTTAAGTTTTCTGTGGGAAGGGAAACTTTCTTGGCGTGGGGATTATACTGGAGAAAGAAGGGGCTTATGGAGGGGCCTGCCTTTCACTGTTGGGCAAAGTGCTGCATAAATTATCTAGAGCTTTCTACGACAGGTGAGGGAGATATCAAGCAGCTATTCCTAGCTCAATGAGGAAACCATCTACACAATATTTCCTCCCCTCCCTTCCCTTTTCTTTTTCATTTTTTTATTCCAGCAGTGGCTACCTAATGATTCAAAAGGAATCATTAACTGATAAAAATACAACTGGCCAGAAGATGAGAAACTAAATTCTGGCCATGGACACTTGTTGCATATGAAGATATCCAAGAAATAAAGAAGTTTAGCTAGAGAGGTGATAGTTTGAGGAGAGTGGTAGAAAGGGATATTTAAGGACTCTTAATTTGACTTACCTGAATGCAAAAAATGCTTTGCTTATGAGGATCCTGCACTCACTATTTTTGTCAGCCATCTCTCCAGGAGTAAGACTTTGCCCTAGCTTCCTCTAGTCTTCACACACCCCTTTTGAAACATAAAGACCCACTTAGGATTGGTCAGCATTAGATAAGTACATTTGTCTGTTGACATCTGCCCCTCCTTCCGTGTTGATTGACATTGAACAATAACATACATGGAGGACAATCGGTGCTCAGTACAGGAGTTTAGGAGTCCCCTGACCTCAGTTTTTCTCTATTATGTCTGTCTTCTTTTCTTAGTTCTCACAGCATCCCAGCTTCAGGCCCATTTCATCCAGAGCTGGACTCAGGCAGTCATAAATTCTTTGCAGAGGTTTCTGAAATGAGTAACTGCAACCCAAAAAAGGCAGCATAGTACCAGTCAAAATGGAGGGGGGATTCTTCCATCTGGGGCTATGGAAAATGATAAAGGTGCCCTTAGCTCTTTAATACAACCTAAATCATGAATGATACAAGGTGATAAAGAAAAGCAGCTTAAGAGGCCAGCAAGAATGCCCAAGGGCATTTGCTCCCCAGTGACAATGGCCCATAGAAGCTTGGGTTCTGCAAGGACCTGCAAGGCTCTTAGGGTTCTGCAAGGACCCTGGGAAGAGCTCAGAGTAATGACAGGCAGGTGCAGACAGAAGCTTGAGTAATAAAAGAGCAGGAGCAGTCTACAGTTCAGGGACAAGCATGATGAGGCAAAATGCTGGCTTGAGAGCAAATAACAAATGGCCCAAAGCAACAGAATTATGAACTGTTCTCTGGAACTGGGCTAACCATGGTGAAGAGACGGGGGAGGGCACCTAAGAAGGGGACCTAGAGATAACGGTGAAAAGAAATAGATACTCCAGTAGGGGGATGTGAAGTTGAAATGTCGTATGAAGACATCAGGGACAGCACTATAAATCAGTGTCTAAAATCTAAAAAGACACGCAAAAAAGAGTGGCTTGTCATGTCCTTGGAAATCAATGAGTAGAGTAAGTTGCTAAATGGAATTTGGGAGACTGGCCTTGTCTTTTCTTTACCTCCATTAGTTTCAATAATAATGACAGAAGTGATTTTTTTTTTTTTTTTTTTTGGTTTTTGGGCCACATCCAGTGACGCTCAGAGGTTACTCCTGGCTATGCGCTCAGAAGTCGCCCCTGGCTGGCCTGGGGGACCATATGGGGCACGGGGGATCGAACCGCAGTCCGTCCAAGGCTAGCGCGGTAAGGCAGGCACTTACCTTCAGCGCCACCGCCCGGCCCCGACAGAAGTGATTTTTAAGACTGGCTAAAATGGAAAGAATCGGACTGTTTATATGTGTGTTCCTCTTCTTTCAACCACCCCAGCCCCCAAAAGAAATGCTCATTTCAATAACTGGAGCTTAATTCAAATAAAGGCTTTAGAAAGGAGAGAACTGTCCTGGGAGTTGAGGGACGTGTAACAAAGTGTCTGTCACTTTCAAGCTGCTATTTCCCAACAGAAAAAAAAACACCCCAATTATCAATTAAGAGAGCTAATTTAATTTCAGTAGAAGAGAGGACCAGTTTTGGCCGTTTGTGACCCAGATGTACTAGTTTCAGAGTTACTTTTTTAAATAATAGTAAGTTCACACCTCAGTATTATTCTTCAGATAGTTTAGAAATGTGCAGCTCCTTTTCATCAAAGGATTCATTTATCTGAACAATTTAGGATTTTTTGTTTTGAATGGTGAAATGGGGGGAGGGGCAAATAATATAGTGGGCAAAGCACCTGCCTTGCATATAGGTGACCTGGCATTGATCCCCAGAACTGCATATGGTTCCCTGAACATGACCAGAGTGAACCTTGACACTGTTAGGTGTGGCTCAAAAACAAATATATATATATAGTAATAATAAAAGTTCTGAAATGGGGGCCTGGCAGTGGCGCTGGAGGTAAGGTGCCTGCGCTAACCTAGGACGGAACGCAGTTCGATTCCCCCGGTTCCCCACATGGTCCCCCGTGCCTGCCAGGAGCGACTTCTGAGCAAATAGCCAGGAGTAACCCCTAATCGTCACTGGGTGTGGCCCAAAAACCAAAAAATAGAAAATAAAAATAAATAAAAGTTCTGAAATGAAAACTCAGAAGCTTTGATTACAAGAAGCTCAAACTCAATGGAGAGGCAGACACTCAGAAGAGAACCTACTCAAATCCAGTCGAAGTTCAGCTGGAAGAGACCAAAGGTCATCAAAAGGGCTCAAGTAGTGAGACTAGTTCCCAATCCTGCCCTCCTAGCAAGGCTGGCTTTGGGGCTATTGAAAGATGGGGCAGGAAATGAATGTGCCAGAGAATGCAGTGACATACAAAAATACATTTCCACAAAAAATATTTTGTACTAGAGATAAGTGGGTAAGTCACTTGCCTTGCACACAGCTGCCTGGGTTCAACCCACAGCACCTCAATTGGTTCTCCCAATCCCTACCAGGAATTATCCTTGAGCACAAAGCCAAGAGTCCCCAAAATACACTGAATGAGTGTTTCTAAGTGTGTAATTCCAAAATTTGGTGGGGAATGCAGAGAAACCAGAGCATGAATTTTTTTGTGTGTTGTGGTTTTGGGGTCACACCTGGCAGTGCTCAGGGGTTACTCCTGGCTCCATGCTCAGAAATTGCTCCTGGCAGGCATGGGGACCATATGGGGCACCGGGATTCGAACCGATGACCTTTTGCATGAAAGGTAAACGCCTTCCCTCCATGCTATCTCCCGGGCCCCAGCATGAACTAATTTTAATAATCAAAGAGAATGGTCCAAGTATGTAGGACTGACTCCAAGGAGTGTCCGAATAAAAATGAAGGGGTTCTTCTGGTTTCCAAAGTCTCATCCCTCCCTTTGACCACCTTACTACCAGCAATGGCTCTCACTTGAGCTGTTGAGAAAAGGGTGATCAACAGCCCCAAAGACACCAGTGGGCAGACCCGAGTATTATGCCACTAACTGCTTTCCTGGGGCAACTGTTCAAAGGAAGTTAATGTCCAACCATTACCTATCAGACAGACACTACTAAATTCTCATGACTAAGGGAGAAATCTAGAGTTCTGTGCTCATACTGGAGTTTTGCTAGCAATGACAGGCAGGCTCCTTACATCAACCATGGGGGAGATTTCACCAGAAAATGCTATTTCTAGGAACACACCACTAGGAAAGGGGAAATGGGACATCTTCCTTGTATGGAGAAGAAAATGCAAAACAAAATGGTGTTTTAGCTTTTGGGCCAGTGCTCAGATCTTACTCCTGGCTCTATGCTAAGAGATCACTCCTGGAGGTGCTGGGACCATGTGGAGTAATCGAATCCAGGGAATTGAATCCAGGTCAGTTACATGCAAGGCAAATACCCTACTCACTATACTATCGATCTGGCCTCAAGTGCTGCTTTTTTAAACAGTCTTTCTAGAATTGATTTCCAATTTATATAATCCTCATCTAAACTGGCATCAAGGAGAAGTGTTAACCAGACTTGAAGTAGGATTCAAACGCTGTGGAAAATTTTATCTTTGACTTCAAGTTTAAAATTCACTCTTAAAATCTGACAGGAATCCAAACCGGAGGGAAATCAGCTTCTCCCCTCTCCCCACCCCAGAAGCCTTCTATCTATAGCCCTGCTCCTCCTAAAAGCAGAAACTCGGCAAGTGCGTCAAGAGGGCCTAAACTGGGACCTTGTCTATACAGACTACGGAACCTTCCCAGGAAACGCAGCAGTAGTTGCAACGTCTCAACACAACCTCAGAAGACCTGGCTAGTCCCTGGTGCACCCAGAAATTGTGTCTTAACTAGTTTTTCCTTGATTATCTCTTTGAAGACTCACAGAGTCAGTCTTTGAAACCTCTCCTCAACTCTGATGTTGGGAGTCTGTTGAGAGACAGGATAGGCAGAGAACATGCCAGAGCCTGTGGTATTGTGCAAATATTCCCAGGTACTGAGTGTGTGGTGAACTGGTGTTTACACTAAGGCAGGTATAAAGCAGCATGAGGGGGGGCAGAGAAATAGTACAGCAAGCAGGTAAGGCATGTGCCTTGCATATAGTAGACCCCAAATTGATCCCTGGCATAGCATATGGCTCCCCAGCACTGCCAGGAATGAACCCTCTGTGTACAGCTGAGATAGGATTAAGCCCTGAGCAGATGTTTGGGCCATATATGGTCCCCAAGCCAAATATATCAAAGAACCAAGAGAGCTTTCTTTACTCTGAGAACTCTTTTTTTTTTT
>PVKC010040144.1:0-12394 GCA_004027635.1 Crocidura indochinensis | reverse complement strand
GCCATGTATTTATGTCTATTTTAATGGTATCTAGACATACATTGTTGCATTTTATCCTTATGTAGTAATGACTTAACTACTTTATCATAACAAAATTTTGCTAAATTTAGGGAACAGCTAAAATTGTTTTACTGTGCTATGATTAAATTAGTCAGGATTCAAGTCAGGATTCTAGTTCATGGATTTGCTCATGCCACTGTAGTCAAATATCAACAAGGGCTTCATTGATTTGAAGGCTCAACTCAACTAGACAACTCACATGATACACTTATATAGCTGGCAGCAGATTTTGCAGATAGAATGGAATTCCAGTTAGGACTAGTCGACATAGGTAAGTGAAATTTATACATACCAGCTAAATTTCTCCATGAAAGTGTCCTTCATAAAAAAAATATGATCAAACTTTCCAGGTCATTTCTTCTGTGGCTTTGTAAACATGTAAATTGTCCTATGCTGCCTTCTAATTCTCCAAA
Organism: Crocidura indochinensis; assembly: GCA_004027635.1. NCBI lineage: Eukaryota > Metazoa > Chordata > Mammalia > Eulipotyphla > Soricidae > Crocidura > Crocidura indochinensis. The sequence goes on along the minus strand of PVKC010040144.1, from coordinate 11,921 downwards.
CAGTCATGGATTAGTGTATGGACCAAAAATTTCACCTGGTAATTTTAGGAATATCAAAGTCACATTAGAAAAAGTAGATGTGGAATGGGAGACATATTGTGTACATCTTATAAATGTTATTGCCTCAATTGATGTTTTGAACAATTGATAACATTGTCATAATTGACATGTCTTGCATGCCATCATACTGGGTTTGAACACCAGCACTACTTAAGGTTCTCTGTATAGCCCATAAGTAGAGACTAGCATAAAGTCAAAAATGTCACTGGATATGACCCAACCTTCCCCTTTTATAAAGAAATTAAAAAAATGAAATGTGTTTTCTTCTGTTCTGACTTTTGGGAAATTTTTCTCTTGGTTAAATTTTTTCCCAACTTTGAATAGTTTAAAATTTGGTGTCAAAATAAATCTAATTTCCAGTAGTTGTACTATTGTTCCTATGCTTTAGGGTGAGTAGAATGCCTGTTTTTATCCCACATCTTCTGTGCAAAAAATCATGCTGTAGTATCCAAAACCCCTGACATCTCGAATACTATTCTGTAAAATTCACACCTAAATTGAAAATTTTACAGAAAGCAGAGACAGAATGATAGATAAGTACAAAAAACCTTAATATATTTTAATAGAAAGACTATAATAGCTATTTATCTCACTGCTGAAATGTCTTATTTGGGTTTTGAGTTCCCTGCTTGGTATTCTCATTAACCTCAGAGGCAAGAAGTCAGTGATTTAATTAGTTACGCAACTCTGTCTCGAGTCTCTGAATATTTTCTTTTATGTTCAATCACATTTCTTGAATCAGGAGATTCCCACAGGCAAGAGGAAAGCTAAGAATTTTATGGATTGATTTGGGTTTCTAACTAAGAAGGAATGAAACTGTTATGAGTTTGAATAACAATTTAGGTAAAATAGTATTAGAGTTCTTCAGGCACGAGATGGTAATTCGTTTCTTAGGCAATGGGATACGCACTACTTGGAACATGTTTTCTCCTAGAAATAGCTTTTTGAATTATTTTCTCCTACAGTAATGTTAATGATGGTGGATTGTCTAAAATTGTTCAAGTTCTAAGGCAAGCATCCTTTAAGAACCTTGGTATAGAGACTATAACTTTTATTCTTTTCTTTCTTTCTGCCTTTTTTTGTTGTTGTTTTTTTTTGTTTGTTTGTTTTTGAGCCACATCTGGTGGCACTCAGGCATATGGGATGTCAAGCACTGAACCTGGGTAGGCTGCTTGAAAGGCAAACACACTGTTGTGCTATCGCTTCGTCCCCTATGACACTTTTATCTTAAAGTTCTATCTCATTTATTGTAATTCAGAAAAATCACAAAAATCAGAGCTTTTGGGAATCTTCACTATCAATGTCTGAGTTTTGCCTTACACCTCTTTCTAAGAAATTTCTGTTTTCAAGCACAAATCTAAATAAAAATAATCTGATACTGAGTTGGTAACATACACCTCCTTTAAAATTGGACAGGGGTAGGACCACTAAGTAGTAAGCTAGGCACAGAGGGGAACACTTATTCTGGCAGCCCGGGGGTGAGGGAGGAGGATATGGGAGGTAGGACAGGAACAGAGATGGAGGGAGCGCAATTCGGTGATGGGAATTCCCCTGATTTTATGTTAATATGTACCTAAAATATTATTGTCAATTATATGTAAGCCACTATGATTAAAATTAAAGCTATATTTATTAAAATGTGGGCTTTATTTGAAGTGTGTTGAAGTTCAGTTTTCTTCCCATTCTACCTTTCTTACTTTGTAACACTTTCTTATCTACATTGGTCTTCATACTATCTGTAAGGAAGTATTAGACTACAGAAGAATCTGGATTTAAAAGAACCCATCCAAGTCATTATGTGATTAAAAAAATTTGGTAAACAGAATTGTGCTATGCAGAATTAATTAAGACAGACAGAATTGCTGCCCTTTCAGATCTCAGACTAATGACGGGCTTAAATTTTGTAAACAGACTATGTTACCCTTATCTGCTAGTGCTAACAATGCACATAATAGAAATATCTAACATGAAGATGGGTAACTGGTTATGAATGACAACTTGACCTGAGGGAAAAATAGTAATAATTTAAAAAAGAAGCAAGAGTGAGCTGAGCTGTACAACATTGAAATAAGAAGGGTAAAATGTGGGACAGGAGCAGAAGCACAGAGGCGTTCGACTCGCACGTGGCTGACCCAGGACAAATCTGAGTTAAATCCCCCGTGTCCTATATGGTCCCCCCAGCCAGCCAGGAGCAATTTCTGAGTGCATACTCAGGATTAACTCCTGAGCATCACCGGGACCAGGTGAGGAAGGGCAGGTGATGCTTGGGTTTCCCTTAGTATACGATATGAAGGAAGCTATCATTAAGGGATGTATCAGTGGACATAATCAGAAGAGTCACATTATGAGAGCATTCCGATGTTTTTTTTTCTTTATTTAAACATCTTGAGTACATATATGATTGTGATTAGGTTTCAGTCATGTAAAGGACACCCCCTTCACTAGTGCAGCATTCCCACCACCAATGTCCCAAATCTCCCTCCCTCCCAGCCCACCCCCACCTGCACTCCAGACAGGCTTTCCAGTTACCTCATTTATCTCATTCATTCACAAGGTTATGGTAGTTCTCTGTGTAGTTGTTTCTAAAACTGCACTCATCACTCTTTGTGGTGAGCTTCATGCAGTGAGCTGGAAGTTCCAGACCTCCTCTCTTTGCCTCTGAGGATTGTTGCAAAAATGACTTTTATTTTTCTTAAAACCCATAGATGAGTGAGACTATTCTGCATCTCTCTCTCCCTCTGACTTATTTCACTCAGCATGATAGATTCCATGTACATCCATGTATAGGAAAATTTCATGACTTTTTCTCTCCTGACGGCTGCATAATATTCCATTATGTATATGTACCACAGTTTCTTTAGCCATTCGTCTGTTGAAGGGCATCTTGGTTATTTGCAGAGCCTGGCTATTGTGAATAGTGCTGCAATAAATATATTGTGAGGAAGGGGTCACCTGTCCAACGTTTTAAGAAATGTGAATTATAAACCAAAAATAATCAGATAGAGAGCCACGGTAGGAAACTCAAAAGATTATGATAAGAAAACACCTCCAAAAGAGGGCTTTCATATAGAAAATAGGTTGGAGAAGACCTAGAAATAGGAAAGTAGTATCAGTTTTGGAAGTAGATTGAGCACCACAACTAATAGATTGAATGTTGGTCACGAACCAGAGATAAATAAAATATTTTGGGTTTATTATTGAAAAATTAGAAAATATTTTTAGAAGTTAGGCAGATAAACTACTTTGGAGAACATTTTCTACAGGTTTTAAATATATATATACATATACATATTAAGCATTGTAATAGAGACATAGAAGGTAGTTACATATAATCATAGGTTTTAGGAACTAGGTATAGGATAAACTTAAATTTGAGATCCGAAAAATATAAGCAGCAGGGGGCTGGAGTGATGGCATAGTGTATAGTGAACTTGCCTTGCACCAGGCCAACCCAGGTTCCATCCCAGGCATCCTATATGGTCCCCCAAGCCTGCCAGCAGCAGTTTCTTTTTTAATAATATAATTTTATTGTGATAAAAGTCTTTTACAGTCTTTTACAGTAATACTTAAGGTTCATAGTGACAAAGAATTAGGACCAATTCCACCACCAGTGTTGTCCTCTCTCCACCCCTGTTCCCAGCATGCATCCCATATCTCCCCATTTTGCCCCCATGGACTGTTAGTGTAAGAGGTCTCCTTTGTATATAGTTGATTGTAGATTGGGTATTGAGTCTAGTGTTATTGACTTTGAGTTTGATGCTTAAGTTTGATCATTTTTTATTTTCACTCAATATTCATACAACTTGTTGCTCCTGGTACAATCCATTTTTTACCCTCAAGTTATGAGGAAGAGCAAAATGATTCAAGTTCTGTCGTTCTCTTGGGGAAAGAAGAGAAAGGAAGTAGAAAGAAAAGATGGAAAGAATTTCTCTAAAGGCTATAAATATCAATTACTAAAAAGAAAGGAAAAAGAAAAGGAAAAACAAAAACGACCAAAAAATCAAAAAATAAAACAAACAAAAAAAAGCAATGACAAAAGCACAGCAGCAACAACAACAGCAACAAAATTATCACCAACATGACAACCACAGGAAAGAAAAGAAAAACTAAAGGGTTGCCATCAGCAGTTTCTGAGTGAATAAGCACAAGTGCTGCTGTATGTGTCCAGAAAAAAATTATATATATACATATATATACACTGCACATATATGCAGTGTTCGAAGCCATCCATTGCAGTAGAAGACATTGTCTAGATAAAAAAAACATAATTGAAAAAATGGGGTCATGACAATCATAGACAAGTCTATATTTAAGGGATTGTTAGAGAAGATAAAGTTCACAAAGGAAAATTAAATCCAGGATTTCAGAAAAACTAAATAAAAATGAGAATGCAGAAGTGTGAGGAGAAAAACTGAATGTGAACTATGTTTTCTCAGAACACAGAAGATCTGTATAGAATACAAAAGACAAACATCTTCAAGAGTCTATCTTCCTTCTCTTTCTCAGTGTAAATATAAGTCCTGATGTGAGAAATGTTAGAGATAAATTCTGGTTCTCCATATACATATGCCTAACCCCTTACTCCTCTTTGATCTTTGATCTGTGTCCCAATGCTAAGGAATGGTAGAATCCGTTTTGTGTTTAATATTAAACTAGGCTCTGTCATGGACTGGTGGAAAAGAACTAAGACCATGTTCTTGGGAGTGATTGCTGATAGCTGCTTTGGGGACTTCTAGAGACAGATATTTCTGAATGACGTCTGAGAATCTGACAATGGGCAGAAGATCTTCCTCTCTTTAACTTGTGATTCATTAGACCACTGGGTGGGCACTGGTTTAAACTCCTTTCTCAATGAATTACTACGATTTTTCTTTTTAAGTTATATTCCAACCACCCCTTCCTTTATAAAATCCTAATCCCAGACTAATGATCTGATATGAAAGGAAGCCATACATCTGCCACTTTCTCCTTCAGAATAAATCTGTTTTACTCACACCAACACTTGTCTCCTGTATCAACTTCCCTGTGGTGATTATCTATACTTTTTTGCAATTTGGTATATGTCCCTTGCTTCTGATTTCTGTAATCCATTAAGAAGTCAAATAGCACTTTTATTTTTGACTTATTTATACTGTATGCAAAGTGATGTATATATATATATATTTATAAAGTATCTAGCTGAAGTAAAAAATCTAGAGTCCACATTCAGTGGATCTGGTAATTCAATAGTACCAAGAGAAAAGACCTAGCATTTAGAATATTTTTCTAGGTCTACAAATTATTAAATATGCAATATATATTAGCATTCCTCTATTATTATGTAAATATATACATGCTTTCATAAGTTTATATGGAATGACATAATTAACACTCCATATTATTAAATTAAGTTTTCTAAGAAATATGTAACATTGAGAGGGCACTGTGAATTGGAAGTTAAAGATTTTTATTATATATTCCAGAATTTTAATTTATATTACAAAACTTTGAAAAGAATTTATTGAAATAGTTCAAAAAGATTATTCATAATAACATGAAAAACCTTCAAGTATTTATGAATGAACTTAACAAAAGGGACTAATGACCCTTACCCAGACAAAAATTACTTAATAAATAATAAAAGAGGGTCTTGAGTTAGAGTACAGTAGGTTAGACATTTATTTTACCTTTGTAATCTGAGCACAGAGCCAAGAGTAAGCCCTGAGTACTAATGTGTGTGGGTCAAAATAAAAAAATTCTATGAAAAAAATCAATAAAATAGGACCTTAAGAAATGACAAAATATTTCTTGTTCATGGATCAACAGCATAAAATTCTTCATTGTGTTTCTGTCCCCTTGGGTATATTCTGAATAGTGGTACTACTCTGTCATATGGAAGTTCAATTTCTAGGTTTTTTTTAATAAATTACATTGCTTTCCTAAAAGGCTGAACTACACTGCATACCCAACAGCAGTGAATGAGAGCATTACAACCATTGTAGCACTATTCAAAACAACCAGAATCTGGAAACAAGCCAAATGTATGAATGAAAAAAAAATGAGTGGATAAAGAAACTATGGTATACCTACACAATAGATTACTATGTAATTGTTAGGAAAAATAAAGTAATAAAATTTGTCTAACATAGGGAGAGCATTATGCTGAGAAAATGAGTCAGAGCAAGAGTGATATACATTGAATGATGACACATATTTATGATATATACATACACATATAAGATAGTACAGTATTAATATCCAAAGAGAGTAGAGATGAGGGTAAAAAGGACCATTCTATGTTAGCAAGCTTGCACAAGTAGTGGAGAATTGCAGTTAGGGAGAGAAGTGAAATAATAGCTGGAAATGATCATTCTAAGACAGGAATGGATGCTGAGAGGATATAAAGAGATATTTGTGATTCTACTTGAGCAACAATATTGTAAAATACAGTGTCTAAAATAAAATAATAACAGTGAGAGAAAAATGTGTGCAAGAGGAATGCAGAGAAGAGGGTGGGAGAGGGCAGAGGAGAGGATGGGAAGGAGATGGGGGACATTGGTGGAAGAAATGTGAAATGGAAAAGGGTGCTATACCTGGTATATTGAAACTCAATCAAGGACAACTTTGTAATTGTATATCACATGGTGAGTAAGTTGAATAATTTACTTATTTGTAAACTAAAACTATTTAAAAGCATGGTCAAAATTACCATTGCATACAATTTGCTATACAAATTCATTAATATTCTCATCTATGTTTCAATGACTTGTTCAAGAACTATAATGATAATCAATGACATATAAATGGAACCATGATGTACCTCAAGTGGCCAAAGTCAGTCTGAGAACTAAAAAATTACTTGTCTTAAAATTCACAAGCTATAGTAATCAAAACAACATGGTACTGTAATAAGGATATATTGTCTGATTATGATAGGGTTGAGAACCCAATGATAAATTCTAGGTATGAGTACAGTTAATTCATGACAGAAGTGCTGAGTCCATAGAGTGGATCAAAGATAACGTCTTCAACAAATGGTGTGGGGAAACTAGATTAACACATTCAAAATTTGAATATCAAAGCCATTGAATCAGTAAATGCTTCTTACATAAAAATCAATTCAAAGTGAATTAAAGACCCTGAGTTTAGACCTAATTTCATTAAATACAATGAAGACAATATAGGCAGAATGCTATAAGATTTGAATTTCAAATGCTTTATCAATGCTATGATTCCATTAACAAATGTTGCAGAAAAAAATAAACAGGGCTATATACAACTTTATTTACTTTTTCTTTGTTTTGTTTTATTTTGTGGCCACACATGGCTGTACTCAGGACTTCCTCCTGGCTTTGCTTTGAGGGAACACTTAGGGTGGGCTTGGGGAACCACATGGAATTAAAGGGAATGAACACATGCCACCTGCTTGCAAGACAAATGACCTATCAATTATATTAATACTCTGGCCTGGAACACATTAAATTTTAAACTTTCTGCATTGAGCAAAAGATACAATTATTTGACTGACTTCCAACGAAGATCAATGAAACCTAAACAATGTAAATTTCCATCAATGGTGGTTAAAGTAAAGCAAGTAACTAATGTTCAAGGTCCTCAAGGATGGTATTAAACTGAACAGAGTAAGTTAAAATAAACATTAATTGTTTCCATCTCCTACACAAAATAACAGTGATGCACGAATCGTCAAGCTTGGGTGCAATTGTTCCTGATTCAAGTTGTTGAGAAAGGAAAATTTTAAGTTATAGCCTTCATTTTCAAGAACAAGTCTAGTGTTTTGAATGCAATGTGGTACTTGCATCTCCAGCAATTTTTTTACACTTAGTGCTCTAGTGGTTTTGAATGGAACTCAAGGCACTTTCTTCAAATTGAGATCAATATTAAGTTCTATCTTCATCTCTTTTACAATGAGGATTCAATTAAGATAGTTTTTATTGAACAGGGATGTGTGCTTTGCGAATTCATGTGCATCAAAAGAGAGTTTTCTAATGTATTTGCCACTTCAAATGTGCAATCCCAAAGATGGATGTGCTAAGAAATTGACCTAGACTTACCTTGGGTCAGACAAATCACTGAGACCAATTGTACCCTATTGTGAAAAGTTGCCTATGAAACTATTATTTGCTGTCTGATATTAGATTAAAAAAATCGAAGGACCTTCATTTCCCTAAAGTATAATAAGTTAATAATTTAACCCCTATAAAATTGTAGCTATTTCTTCATTTATTCATGCATTTTTTGGTAGTGAAAACTATGTTCAGTGGGGCCAGAGAGATAGCACAGCAGAAGGGCATTGGTCTTGCCTGTGACCAACTCGGAAGGGACCTGGTTTGATTCCCAGCATCCCATATGGGCACCCAGCTGGCCAGGGGTTATTTCTGAATGCAGAGTCAGGAGTAACCCCTAGGGTCTCCAGGTGTGATCCCAAAACCAATCAATCAATCAATCAATCAATAAAGTTAAATAAAGAAAACTATGTATGTTTAAGTTGATTTTCTATATTTGTCAGTAAACATCCATTATCCTTGTTTTTTTTTTTTTTTTTTGGTTTTTGGGTTACACCCAGCAGTGCTCAGGGGTTACTCCTGGCTCCATGCTCAGAAATTGCTCCTGGCAGGCAGTGGGGACCATATGGGGCAACAGGATTCAAACCGATGACCTTTTGCATGAAAGGCAAACGCCTTACCTCCATGCTATCTCCCGGGCCCCACATCCATTATCCTTTGAGAAAGTAACTGAATTATTACCCAAACTGGAACTATTTTTTTTATTAAAAATGTTTGTTTTGACCAAAATGGATTACAAATCATTCACAGTAGTATTTTACGTACATAGTGTCATTGAATCACCACTAATGTTGTCTCCATCTACTCCTGTTCCCAGCATGAATCCCATATCTCCCCTCCTTGGCCCCTCCTCAAGCTGCTAGTATAAGTGGTCCCCTCTGTGTCTAGCTTGCTATAGATTGGATATCGAATCTGTTGTAGTTGGATTTGGATTTGGTGTTTAAGACTGATAATTTTTTTATTATACTCAATATTCATACGGCTGTTTGGTCTTGGTGCCCTCCATTATTTCCTTCTCAATTTGTGAGGCAGATCAAGATGGTTCAAATTATATGGTTTTGTTTGAAGGTAAAAAAATCTATTTTAAGGTTGAAATGAGACAGTTACTACTTATTTTTAAATGTGGGTATAAATGAGAATAGTTATGTACAAAATTTAGAGGTTTTATCACAGCATAAAGTTCTTAGAGATTAATATGCCCTGTCTGTGTTAATCTTACATGAGGAAAATATTTTATCCTTTCTTCCAAGTTTGATGCAATAAACTTCCATAAAATGTACATTTGGTGGATCTGTTACCAAGCTCATTTCAGGATGTGAACTAGTTTTCTAAGTTTATTCTTTATTTCACTATGCTTTTTCTGATATTTCTTTGGGCTACTAAGAAAGACATATAACCAAGATACCTTGTTTTCTTTTCCTTTGCTCACTAATAAATTCTGAAGGTATTATTTAGCAAATTGAGACATTTTTTTTTGTTTTTTTTGGGTCACACCCATTGGCACTCAGGGATTACTCCTGGTTATGCCCTCAGAAATTACTCCTGGCTTTGAAGGACCATGTGGGACGCTGAGAATTGAATCCTGGTCAGTCTTGTTTCAACTGCTTGCAAAGAAAATGCACTACGGTTGTTCTATCGCTTCAGTTCCCATCTTTATGTTTTTATATATTCAGAAAGCAGTAGAGATTTATATTTTCATAAATAAGTATGCTAATTGTACAACTTATCATGCAAACATATGAAGAGTTACAATTATTTAATGTTTCATTAAGTATTAAGACTATGAATCCCACAGCAGTTATTACTTAGAAAGGATTTGCTTGGAAATATGGGCTATTCTGTTTGGAAATGGAAGAATACTGTGAATTCTTAGAAATGCAAATATTGGATATGCTGGACAAATTATTTAAAAAAGTCAAATAGACTTTTGGACCCGAAGTAATATAAGGATTGTGGTGGAAAGTATTGGGCACAGTGATGATGGAAGTGCAATAACTACATCAATGACATAAATATTAACCCTATTATAACCATGCTATGTAAGCTATAGTAATAAAAATGTAACATAAGAAAGAATAAAAGTGTTAAATTTGCTATAAAGAAGGGAAGTCATTGGATCTATGAGAAGTAGATCTTTTTTGATATTACGTTATTTTCAAATTTAAATGGAAAGTATCACAATTCACTGCAGTCATTCTATATTAATTGTGACACACACCTTTTACTGAGCATTTACTTCATGCCAGGATTTATTACAGGTGCTTTATCTTCATTCAATCATCAATTGAACAGTATGATAGAATATGTATTATTTTGGGTCAGTGTGGTGGTGGAAAGCTTAAGGGACCTGCCTTGCCCATGCTAACCTAGGTTGGACTGTGGTTGAATGGACCCCCAAACCAGGAGGGATTTCTGAGTGCATATCCAGGAGTAATCCCTGAGCATTACAGGGTACAGCCCAAAAACCAACAAAAATTACTAAGGACTGCAGTGATAGAACAGTGGTAGAGTGTTTGCCTTCCATGCAGCTGACTGAGGTTTGATCCCTGGCATCTCATATGGTCCCCGAGCCTTCCAAATGTAACTTCTGAATGTAGAGCCAGGAGAAAACCTGAGCATCACCAGGAGTGGCCAAAAAAACCCAAAAAAATCCATATGTAGTATTAAAATATGTAGTATTAGACTAATCCAGTGTGAAAAATATGGGTCCTACTCAGATTGGGGGTGAGTAAATTCTTTTCTATGCCAGAAGGCCCAGAAGTTTCCATCTTCACCTGGCATATAAATGTCCCACTACACAACTAGCCTAGAAAGAATGCCAAGCTTCAGAGTCACTCCAGGGAGACTGGATATTGTTGAGGACCTTGGGGCCTTCTTGAAATAAAGGTGGGCAGATCCCCTCCCTGCAGGAAGTTCCTGAATTCCATATTCTTACCTGACATTATGTGTTATAGGATGATCCAGATCCAAAACTGAACCTCACCATCAAGTAGCCAAATAAATACAATTCTATAGCTCCTGGAGTACATGACTACATAGGTCAAATATCAATTTACTGACAGCACAGTAGTATCAATGCAAATTTGTTAGGAAAGCTTGATAGAAGCCCCCCAAGTTCAATGAATAAAATTATAACAGAAGTTTCAACTAGCACAAATCACAGCCCAATAAACTTTAAATGACTCTAATAACTTCACTCTAAGATATAATTATAACAAATTGAATCTTGTTGATCTACTTTTTTTTCTTTATTTAAACATCTTGATTACAAATATGATTGTGATTAGGTTTCAGTCATATAAAGAACACCCCCTTCACCAGTGCAACATTCCCACCACCAAAGTCCCAAATCTTTCTCCATTCCACCCCACCCCCACCTGTACTCCAGACAGGCTTTCCAGTTCCCTCATACATTCACATTATTATGGTAGTTTCTCTGTAGTTATTTCTATAACTGCACTCACCACTCTTTGCGGTGAGCTTCATAAAATGAGCTGAAAGTTCCAGACCTCCTCTCATTGTCTGAGTATTGTTGCAAAAATGACTTTTATTTTTCTTAAAACCCATAGATGAGTGAGACTATTCTGTGTCTCTCTCTCCCTCTGACTTATTTCACTGAGCATGATAGATTCCATGTACATGCATGCATAGGAAAATTTCATGACTCCATTTCTCTCCTGATGGCTGCATAATATTCCATTGTGTATATGTACCAAAGTTTCTTTAGTCATTCGTCTGTTGAAGGGCATCTTGGTTGTTTCCAGAGACTGGCTACTGTGAATAGTGATGAAATAAATA
>PVKC010040143.1:0-12395 GCA_004027635.1 Crocidura indochinensis | reverse complement strand
AATACAAAATAACTATTAAATATTCCAGAATATTTAATTTAGTTGAATCATTATCATTTAGGTAAATTTATCCAATAATGACAGTTAATAAAAATAAACTAGCATAATTATATGCCATATTTATAAATTATTGAGAAAATAATGATGTTCCATAAACAAAAGCATAATTTCAATTGACAAATTATAATTTTAATAAAAAATAGGCATTTTAAAAAGCCCTCCAACAATTTCTCTCTTTTTCTTCTTCCACTTCCCAGCCTGCATAAATGTCAGACAAATACTAAAATTTATTAACTCTGTGCTTTAGATACATACTTTGAATTTTATAAGTTATTTATTAAATCTGTTAGCTTTTAAAATGTCGAAATGCTTTGAAAAATAAAATGCAGTATTGTTGATGACGTAGGTATAGACCTTGCAGGGATTTTTTTCCCCCTACCATATTGATTATGTCATAGCCATTAGTTTCTGGCCTAGAGGATTTCATTTGGTAAATATGCCACAGGTCCTACATTTTCTTTCCTCCTGTTGCTTTCAGGATTCTACCCCTATCCACGATATTCTGTCTTGAGTTCTTATATATGGATTGACTTTACTATAATTCTTTGGATTGATTGTTTTTTTAATGCATTTTTTTAATGCAGTACTGGGTCTCCAGGGTTAGAAAAAATGTCAGGCCTCAGAGTGGGGCGGCGGCCATACTGGTCTCTAAATGACTAGCTCGAGTTCTAAGTAATCCTTTGGATTTTAAAAGCTGCCCAGAGGCATCACAACTGCTGACCTCTGCCTTTGCCCGTCTGGGTGCAAGAACCTTTGCTGAAAATGCCAGGAGAGTTGCCAGGGGAAGAGGAATTGAATTGGGGGGAAAGGATGCCCACAAGTGGGGCGGCTCCCAGGCCTCACTGCAGATGTCTGCAGCTGTCTCCCAGCGGTGCAGCCTCTGTCTGATCCGAGGGGCCCCCGCCTATCTTAACTGCACTCCCTCCAGGGCTCAACCCCACTCTAAAGTCAGTGCCCTAGGCGTTCGGCTGTGGGATTGGGCTTCCCGCAGCTTTCCAAAGCTCTAGCTGCACTTTCCCCGTGACTCAGCTGCACTTTCTAATGTCTGCAACCTGTTAGATCAGCGAGCTTGGCCTGGCGACGGAGCTCCTAGACAAGCGCGGCTCTCTAGAGCTCCAGTCCGCCAAGATAAAGTTAGAAAATATCTTTAGGGCGCCACTTACTCGTCAAAGCAGTCACCGCCGCTCTCCAGCAGTCTCCCTAGGAGCTTGCTGGTCGATCCGGTGATGGCCGGTGCTCCTCTGCAGGAGACGGGTGCGTCACCAGGCTCAGGGATTTCTGGGTTTTCACACTCAGGGGCTCGAGGGGACGAGCTGTTCTCCTATCTCCAGACTCCCCTCTGCTGCTGCAGTGGCAGTTTCCACCGGTTTTCAGATGGCTTTTTAAAGCCAATCCAGTGGCAAGGCTCCTTGGTGTCAAAGAGCAACCAGATGATGCAATTTTTTTAATGCATTTTTAATTGAATCACCAAAAGATACAATCACAAAAGTTGTTCATAATTGAGTTTCAACTTTATAATGACCAACACCTGTCCCTTAATCAGTACACATTGCCTGCCACCAATATATCACCAATTTTTATCTCACCTTAACCCCTGCCCTCTCTGGCAGACAGTTTTCTTTTTTTTTCACTCTCTGTCTTCTTTTTTGACTTTTAGACACTGTTTTGCAATATGCAGTATGAAGGGGGTATCATACATTTCACTTTATTTCCTTTCAGCCACCAGTTCTTGTCCAGAGTGATCATTTGGGACTCTCATTATCATACTGGTGCCCTAACTGCACTCCCTGTTCTGTGTGGTAAATTTGTTCATGAACCAGTCCTCCAAGGACCTCATCTCTATTGTGTTTGGGTATTACCATATTACTTTTATTTTATTTATTTTATTTTATTTTGGTTTTTGGGTCACACCCAGCAGCTCTCAGGAGTTACTCCTGGCTCTATGCTCAGAAATTGTTCCTGGCAGGCTCGGGGGACCATATGGGATGTTGGGATTTAAACCACCGACCTTCTACATGCAAGGCAAACGCTCTACCTCCATACTATCTCCCCGGCCCCTATCTTTATTTTAAATATCACACATGATTGGAATTTATGTCTATACCCCTCCCTCTGGTTCATTTAGTCCACCATAATACTCTCCATATCCATCAATGTTTAAGCCAATTTCACTTCATTTTTTCTAATAGTTGCAGAGTAAGTCATTGTGTAAATGTAGCACAGTTTGTTTTTTAATCTACTCATCTGCCACAGACAATTGGTTTATATCCAAATTCTGGCTATAGTAAATAGAGCTGCAATAAAAAGTAGAAGTACAGAAGACTTTTCTTCATTGTATTTTGGATCCCTTGGATATATTCCCAGGAGTGACTTTGCTGGGTTATAAGGTAGTTTGATTAATAGTTTTGTTTTGTTTTGTTTTGTTTTGTTTTGTTTGAGGAATACCCATAAGGTTTTCAAGAGATTTTACCAGTTGACATTCTCACCAGCAGTGAATGATAGTCCCTTCCTCCCTGCATACAAGTCAGAACTGGCTCTTACTCTTTTTGGTGTGTGGCAGTCTTTGTTGTATGAGAAATCTCATTTTTGATTTGCAATGCATTTCTATAATGATTAACAATGTGGTGCATTCTTATATGTCTTTTGTCCATCTGTATTTTTTTCTTTGTGGGAGTTTCTGTTCTTTTCTTACAATATTTGATAGGCTTAGATGATTTTTCTTGTTAAATTCTACATGTTTTCACAATAACGAAATCACCTAATGATGCAAAAAAATTCTATATGTGCCTTGTATATATAACATATTAAGCCCTTATTGAACAGATTCTCCAAAACCATGGGCAGACTTTGTACTATGGTCACCATTTCCTTTGAAATACAGAAGCTTCCTTAGTTTAATGTAGTACCATTTGCTTATCTTTACTTCAACTTGTTTGGTTAACAGTGTTTCATACTTGAAGATGCCTTTAGCTTCAATGTCACTGGAATTTCTTTCTATATTTTTACTAGTGTATCTTATGGTTTCAAGTCTAATACTAAGGTCTTTGATCAATCTTAATTGACTTTTGTGCTTAATATTAAAATGAGGTCTGATCCCATTTGTTTGCATGTAGATGGTCAGAATTCCTAGCACCACTTTTTGAAGAGGTTTTCTTTTCTCTATTTCATATTTATAAGTCCTTTTTCAAAAATTAATTGACCATATGCACAGGAGTTGTCTAAGACTATTCATCTATTTCATTGATCTGAATATTTGCCTTTATTTGAATCTCATTCTGTTTTAATTACTACTGCTTTGTGGTAGTTTGAAATTGAGAAAAGTGATTCCTCCCATCTTCTTCCCAAGGAAACCATTAGCTATTTGTGAGTTTGCTGTTCCCTGTTTCATAAGAATTTAAGAATTATTTTATCTATATTTGAAATATTTTATAGGTAGCCTTGTAGATATTGCATTAAATCTGTACGATGATTTGGAGAGAGTTACCATTTTAATGATATTAATCCTCCCAGTCCATGAGCAGGTATATGTTTCCATTTACTTCTGTCCTCTTTTATTTCTTGAAGTAATGTTTTGTAGTTCTCTTTATATAGCTCTTTCACCTCTTAAGTTAATTTACTCTAATGTACTTAATTTTTGAGGCAAATTGTGAATGCGAAGTTCTTTGTGGAGTTCTAGGCAAGACTGGGCAATTTTTTCTTGTTGGTTTTGACTATATTGAGGAAAGTTCCTGTAATATTCATCTTGTATGTTTATATCATTTACAGGAACTGAAATTTGTCAAATGCTTTTTCTGCATTTATTTATATTATCATATGATTTTAATTATTCCTATTATTAATATGGTATATTATGTTGATTGACCATTGTATGTTGAACCAACTCCACCTGTGGAATGAATCCCTTTTTGGTCATAGTATATGATCTTCTTGTTGAATTGTTGAATTCAGTTTGCTAGTATTGTGTTAAGAAACTCTGCACCTGTGTTTATCAAAGATATTGGACTACCATTATACTTTACTGTGGTATCTGTGTCTACTTTTGGTACCAGAGTTATGTTGAATTTATGAGACTATTTGTCATTGTTGCTGTTTCTTCAGTTTTGGGGAAGATTCTGAAAATATTTGCTAGTAGGTAGTTTTTCAAGCTTTGAAAGAATTCACTAGTGAATCCATCAGGTCAGGGGTTTTTTTTATGGGAAGAATATTTTTGGACAGTACCAGGAGTTGTTCAGGACTCTTGACTCGCAATGAGGAATTAATCCTGGTGGTGCTAGGGGACCCTAGGCATGCCAACGATTAAACTCAAGTTGGCCACATGTAAAGAAAGTGCCCTATTCACTGTCACTCCAGACCTCATGTTTTTGGAAAGATATTGATTGTCTGTTCAGGTGTTACAGATCATCTAGATTCAACCTTAGGAGGTTACAGGAGTCCAAGAATTCATCAATTTCTTTTAGGTTCTCTTGTGGCTAAAGATTCTAAAATTGATTTCTGATTATTCTTTGAATTTCTGTACTGTTTGTTATGAAAGCATCCTCCCTTTCGTTTCTGATTCAATTTAATAGGTTTCTCGCTCCCACTTTTTGTATTTCTAATGTTTTATCAATCTTGCTTTATCTTTAAAAAAAAACCAAGTATTCCTTTCATTGATCTTTTGGATCTTTTGTCTTTTTTCCAGTTTAGTAATATTTGTATAAAATTTTATTATTTGCTTCCTCCTGTCTGCTTTAATCTCACTTTTTTAAATCATTTTCCAGTTTCTTCACCTGTGCCATTAAATATTTATGTAGGTTCTTTCTTCCATCCTGTTGATTGTTTTTAAACTTATAAATTTTCCTTTCAAAACTGCTTTTGATGTATTTAGAAATCTGGTAATTTGTGTCCTCATTCTGCTTTGATTTTAAGAATCTTTTAATTTCTTCTTTAATTTTTTTCTCTGACCCAATGTTCATCAGTACTGAACTGCTAAATTTAAAGGTATTAATTTTGTTTCTTCATTTTTTATGTAAGTCTTGTATTTTCAGTGTGTCATAGTCTAAGAAGATAGTTGATACAACTTTTATCCTCTTGATTTTATGGAAATATGTTTTGTGGTCCAGCATGTGTTCTATATCGAGACTGTGACATATGTGAAACTGTGTGAAATGGAGAATATGTATTTAATTTGGGGGATGAAAAGCCCTATATATTTAAATATATATTTATAACCCCTCTCTTCCATTTCTTCCTTCAAAAGTATATCTTGTTCAGTTTTAGCATTGTATCTATCATGTGGTGGCAGAGCAGTGTTGGAATCTCCAACTACTATTGTGCTTCATTTTAAGTCTTCGATTTTATTAGCAGTTGCTATAAGTATTTTGTCCCATCTTTGGATGCATATATGTTTAGAAGAGTAATATCTTCTTAATTATTAATAAATGGCTCTCCTTATCTGTTATTTTTAAGGCTGAATTGTTTGTCATCTGACATATTAGTATGGTCACTTCAGTCTTTTTGAGAGAATTATTTGCTTGAAGGATATTCTTCCAACCACTGACATTATTTGTTTTATCTGCCTATTAAATGTGTTTTTTACAGGCAGCAAAATGTGGATTTCTTTTGCCACTATGTGTCTCTAAATAAGTGAGTTTTGATCACTGGCATTTAGAGAGATTATTAAATGGTGTTTTACACAAACTTTGTTTAGAAATTTGCTCGATTTTTGCAGTTTGCTTTGTCTTAAAGTAGCACCTCATTTCTTCTTTTAAAAGTGGTTTTGATTTGGTTAGAAGTTCAACATTTGAAGTTGATTCTGAGTCAATGAAACTTCTAAGGTTCTGTTTCTCTGTAATGGTATGTATTTTTCCTTCAAATCTAAATGAGGTCTGGATGGATAAAATGTTCTGGTTGAGCCATTAGTTTTATTTAGTTTTATTACTCTAGGGACTAGACCATCACTGCCTTAGGTCTAAAGGATTTTCTTTATTAAATGTGCTATATAAGAACAATCCTTTTTATGTAGTTTATTTCTTTGATCTTGCTGCTTTCAGTATTCTATCTTTATGTATGGTTTTCATCATTTGATTAAGATAATTATTTGAGTATTTAATTTATCATTATTAATTTACTATTAATAATAACTATTATTAATTAATCATTATTTATTTATTCGGCACTCTTTCCCATATCTAAGATATGGGTAACTTCTTAGCAGTGATGAATTTGACTATAGCTTTTTCATAAAGTTTTTCTTCCTGACTTTCATGGATCTCAATGATTCTTACTTTTTATAGTTGAATTTTTCCCAACATTTATTTTCAACTGCTCATTTATTTTAAGACTTTTATTCCATTTCTGTTATTGTTTGTAGGTTTTCTACACTCCATTTTAGAACTCACTGATCTGTCCTCAGAAGCTGAGGCCTTTCAATGAATTTTTCATTTCACTTTCCCAAGTTTTCTAGTTTTGACATTTGTTTGTACCTTTCTCATTCTGCTATCATTTCCTCTGTGTTTTATTGGTTGTTTGTCCCATTGTTTCTTTTAACTTGTTGAATACACTACGCATTTTCTTTTCTTTTGTTTTGTTTTGTTTTGTTTTGTTTTGTTTGGGGGCCACACCCCATGACTCTCAAGAGTTATTCTTGGCTTTTCGTTGAGAAATTGCTCCTGGCTTAGAAGACCATATGGGATGCCAAGGGACTGAACCGCAGTCCGTCCAAGGCTAGTACGTGCAAGATAGACAGATGCATTATGCCCTGCGCCACCAGTCCGGCCCTATACCACGCATTTTCATTCTGAACTCTTTTTCCGAGAACTTATACACAGGTTTAATACAGGTTGAGTTCACAGGAGTGCATCTTCACCCACAAGGCATGTTGGGCTTTAGAGATGCTCTTCAGTGGTTCCTTTTGTAGTTCTAAGGTGTTTCATTCCAATGTAACTGTCATTTTCTTTCAATGCAGGGAAGGTCCTAGGAGAATTTGTGTTTGTGAGAGATCATTGCTGTATGGTAGGTAAGTAGCTACATGTACAGGAGTTCATTTCCAAGGGTGTGGCCTCACATGGGTGCATGTGGCAAAGTTCCTTCTCTCATGCAGCTAGCAGTCACCCTGTGGCAGAGGTACCCTTTTCATTTGGAACTGGCGTGTCTGGGTGTTGGGTTTAATTTTATAAGTACATGTTTTTATGTCTGTATTGAAGTAGTGCTATCCTAGTATTTCATCTCTTACTGAAACACCTACTATACAATATTATTTCTATAATTGGTGCTTTTCAATCAATATTATTTTTATTCATTTATCTTTAAGTTGATTTTTGCTTATTAAGTTCTCTTATAGTTTGGTGTGTTTTTAGCCTTATTTTTTATGACAGTGCTGTTATCAAGGATAGATAGGATAACTAATATTCTGTATTTGGGCTCCTATATGTTCCTTGATTTGGTTAACAAATACACATAAATTACATTTTATTTTGTTTATATATGCATATATGTATATATATATTTGTGGACTTCATTTGTCATATGTAGTACAAGGATTATACAAGGCAAATTCCTCAAGTTCCATATTATCTCTCTTATCTTTTGAAGTCATAAATTTCCTGTAGTTATCATTGTAAAAGGCCCCGAGAGATTGGGCTGTTTCAGTTTCTAGTAACTGATCGATGTTCTGTAGTTGAAGTTAAGAAGTTTTGGGAAATGACTGTGAATTCCTGATCATGATTTCTCACTAACAATTCTAACAGTAAGTAGATCTATTTAGTTTTTGTGTACTTCCATCTTATAGAACTACATCATCTGTAGTGTCAGGATCAAGATCTCTGCTGCAATGGTGTGATGTTTTGTGAGGCCTGTGACAACAAGTTTGATTAGGTCTAGACTAAAAAAATGTTCAAAATTATGTGTATAGCAGATATCTAGTGCAGGATAGCCCACAGACTGTTCTATTGTATTTGCATAGCTGCCCTGACAGTGGCTCAGAATCTTGGGTGGGAGGTTCAATTTAAGAACAGATTGTAGTCTTATCATAAAATACATACTCCTGGAAATAAGGTTGAAAAAGCAAGCAAAGGAGCTCCCTATTCATGCATTCTCATTTGGAAATTCTTTTTTTTTTGTGGTTTTTGGGTCACACCCGGCAGTGCTCAGGGGTTACTCCTGGCTCCATGCTCAGAAATTGCTCCTGGCAGGCACGGGGGACCATATGGGGCACCGGGATTCGAACCGATGACCTTTTGCATGAAAGGCAAACGCCTTACCTCCATGCTATCTCCCGGGTCCCTCATTTGGAAATTCTTAATGGTACTTTCTGACTGTAGGGGATCCTTGGAGATGCCTATTACCTGTCACCTATGGACTTAGGGGAACTTGGTTTCTTTTCTTTAGTGCAGGCAAAAATTACTCAGCACTTGGCTTAGCATGGATGGAGTTAACCTCAGATATTTGCCTTCAAATTGCAAAAAGCTATTGATATGAAGCCTACAGCTTATTCAAGAATGTGAATATTATGCCTGAAATAGTGACTTGTTTTTCATTCGCTATCATAAGAGTAACATTACAAGGATTGTAGGGGGTGTAGAGATAATACAGTGAGTAAAGCATTTGATGTATTTGTATTGGGTTCAATTGTTATTACCACATATGGTTCCCTGATCCTTACCAAAAGTGATTCCTAAGCACAGATCTGGGAACAAGTCCTGAGTGAGGCCCATGTTACCCCTTAAAAAACATGGCAACATTTTACATCTTTGTAGTTGGCAGTGAAATACACTAGAAAACTCTGAAATTCTATTCAGTGCTACAATTTACTCTACCAATCTTCTCCTGATGGGCACTACATCATTGAGTCTCTGGTTCATAACATATATTCTTTAACTCCATGATTTCTTTTTTTTTTTTTTTTTGGGTTTTTGGGCCACACCCAGTGACACTCAGAGGTTACTCCTGGCTATGTGCTCAGAAGTCGCTCCTGGCTTGGGGGACCATATGGGAACCGGGGAATCGAACCGTGGTCCATCCTAGGCTACCACAGACAAGGCAGGCACCTTACCTCCAGCGCCACCACTCGGCCCCTAACTCCATGATTTCTACAGAGAAACTAACGTCATAAATTCCCTGTAGTAAGAAGCCCAGTGATATTGAACTGTTTCTGTTTCTGATAATTGACCATCAAGTCTGTAAATGAAGATGAGAAATTTGGGAAGTTGTTTCATGCTAGGGTTCCTCTCTAGGGAGGAACATCTGACTTCCTCTGTTTCCTTTTTATTGGATATATTATTCTTTGCGATGTTATTAAAATTGTATCATTTATATATTATGCCAAATTTCAGCAAGCATCTTTATAATCATTATCTTGAACTATTAAATTTTTAGTTGCTTATCCTCATTTTGGGGAGTACTTAATTTGAAATTTTGTTTTGCTTTTTGGTTTGGAACTTATTTCTCTGCCTTTTCATTCTGTATAATCATACATATGTATGTACTTTAGGAAACTCTACTATCCTTGAGAATTGGTCTCTTTATGATTATTGTTGTAGATACTCAATGTAAATTTTAGGTTTTAGTTTAAGTATATATTTCAGTTGTAGATTTGTTATATCTCCAAGACTTAATATTTTGGGTGTCACCACTTCAAAGTAGACTGAGAATGCTACTTTTATAGTAATTGCACTCTGCTTTTTCTGTTTTTTTTTTGCCACTTTTCTTCACTGGACTATGAGTAACTTATGGATAAAACCTCTTACACACAAACACACACACACTCACACACACACACACACACACACACACACACACACACACATATATATATATATATATATATATAAAGGTACTAACCAGAAGTTGATGGTAATGATTAATTAGGAAACTGACAAAATTATTAATGTATTTCTGCTTCTTATAATATATGGATAAATGAATGCATGAATATATAAATAATATATAATATATAGTAAGGTCAAGTTTATGAAAGGACATCACTTATGGCAGATTTACAGGCATTCATCTAGGTCATTCATGTATCTTCTGGAGATCCATTATGAGAGAAATATCAGGAAAAATGAAATTGTTTTATGTTCAGAGGTGACCTGTCTGATGAAGAAAACAGAATGAGATTAATTATGCATGTGAATAGTGAAGTGCATTTCATCCTGAACTGTGTCAAAAGCAAGTCACTGTGAAATGAACTGAATGATTTAACACACAATGAATAAAAGGTCCTCTACACCTTAAAGGTCTTCAGGACAGCCTCTTAATTTGATTTCTGTTTTGTTGTGCTATCTTCATTTTATGGTCTTTAGTTATCCTTATTACAAATGTAATTTTTAAGGGTCAAATTAATCTAATTTCACTTTGGCTTTGGGATGCTTGATTGCATATTTGTGAAAGCCACTAGCTTAAAACAGAAGATCTCTGCAAAACTGTCTGCTAAACCATCCCAAGTCACTAGGGCAATCTACAAGAAACATTGGGAACATATTGCATCATTCATTGCTATAGTCTACAGTATTAATTTTCTCACATATTTCTCCCTCACAATGGTGTCCATGTTTTAACACACAGCTTAAATACACTTTTTCTGAGATGATTATTACCTCAGTGAGAATTACCTATTTTTAATATTTTCCTGAAATCATTATAGTTTATGATGTTTTTCGTAGTTAGATTTCAGACATATAATGTATCAGGATCAATTCCACCACTAGTGTCGACCTCCCTCCACCAATGTTCCCTAAATGCATACCATGCTACCCTTTCCTCTGCCCCCAACCTTCAATCATCACAGGCTCATTTTAAGTTTTGATAGTTAAATCTTGGGTTTCTTGGTTTCATTGTTGTTGACTTTGGCTTGATATTTAGTTCTGTGCTTACTTAACATCACCAAATGCACTTATAAACTCCTTGCCCCCTTGGCCCCCTTTATTTTGTTTTTGTGCTTCTCCTCCTCCATACATTTTCATTTTCTTTCCTTCTCAATATACTTTGTGTCAAGGATGTTCAAGACAACATTCATTTAAACCACTGCAGTTCTTCATTATCCACTCATCTGTTCTTGAACATCTAGATTGATTCAACTCTGGTTTTTCGGTTTGTTTATTTTGTTTTGGGGTCACAGCTGGCAGCCCTCAGAGGTTATTCCCGGCTCTGCACTCAGAAATCACTTCTGGCAGGCTCGAGGGATCATATGAGATGTCAGGGATCAAATATGGGTTGGTCACGTGTCGGCTGAGTCAAGACAAATACCCTACAGCTGCGCTCTCTAGTCCCTGATTCCAACTCTGAACTATTGTTATGAGTGATGTAATAAATAGCGGTGTGATTATGTCCTTTTGGATGAGTGTTTTCCTGTCCTGTGTATAGGTATACAAGATAGGGATTCCTGAGTCATATAGTAGCTCAATTTGAGATTACTGAGAACCCTCCATGCTGTTTTCCCTAGGGGTTGGACCAGGCAGCATTCCCACCAGTGGTGGCTGAGCGTTTCTTTCTTACCACATACCCGGCAACAGAGATTGTTTCCATAATTTTTGATATGTGTCATCCTCATTGGTGTAAGATGGCACCACATTGTTATGTTGATTTGGATTTCCCTAATGATAAGTGATGATGAACATATTTTCATGTTCCTGTTGACATTCTGTTGGTCTTCCTCAGAGAGGGTCTGGTCATCTTTTCTCCTCATTTTTGATTTTATTTAGGATTTGTGGAGCTAACCATTGTGAGTACTTTGCATATCCTAAATCCCAAGCCTTAATCGGATATGTTGAGTGCAAAAAATTATCCGAAACAATTATCTGTCTTCTAGTTTTACCATGTTTCTTTTGCCATACAGAAACTTTTTAGTGTGATCTACTCCCATTTAAGTAGGTTTGATGCTATAGAAACATTAACATCCTATCATCAAAGACTTTTTTGTTTTTTATTTTATTTTTGTGCAACACCCGTCTATGCTCAGAGGTTACTCCAGGCTATGCACTGAGAAATTGCCCCTGGCTTGGGGGGACCATATGGGACACCAGGAAATCAAACCTCAGTTCATGGTAGGCTAGCACTTGCAAGACAGATGCCTTACCTCTAGTGCCACCTCTTGGAGTGTTCTGCCTCTATTTTCCTCAATGAACTCTATGGCTCCTTGTCTGATTTCAATGTATTTAATCCATTTTGAATTGATTTTTTTGTGTAAGGTGTAAGGTAGGAATCAATCTTTAATTTCTTACACGTGGTTTCCATTTGTTCCAACACCAATTATTGAAGAAACTGTCATTTTTCCATTTAAAATTCTTGGCCCCTTTGTCGAAATATTAGTTGACTGTATATTTGGGGGTATGTCACTGAATATTCTATTATGATCCATT
>PVKC010040142.1:0-12395 GCA_004027635.1 Crocidura indochinensis | reverse complement strand
AGTGCTCAGGGGTTACTCCTGGCTCCATGCTCAGAAATTCTCCTGGCAAGCACGGGGGACCATATGGGGCACCGGGATTCGAACCGATGACCTTTTGCATGAAAGGCAAACGCCTTACCTCCATGCTATCTCCCGGGCCCCTTTCTTTTTTTTTTTAATCTGTGTTCCTGGGCCACACACAGGTCTGTGTCAGGGGCCACACCCGGCAGTGCTGGGGAGCCATATATGGTGCTGAGATTTGAACTAGGACCATGGCTGTGGCTGCATGCAGAGCCTTAACCTTTGTACAGTCTCTCAAGCCCCATGGGATTTTGGTTCTTATGATTTATTTCTATTATTAGTTTTCCTGTATTGTACTATACATATTTTCCTGGGATGAGTGTACTTAGTAATTTTTCAAGATGCATCTATCATAAGTCTGTTCAGTGACTATAAGCTGCATCTTGAAAAATGCCATAGCCAGACAGTGCAGGGATGGGAAGCACAGGATGGAAGAAACTTGACTTTTAAGATTGATAGTAATTCAATCTTTGGCATCTAATATGGTCCCCCAAGCACAGGACAGAGGGGGCCACCCCCCAACCAAAATAATAACCAAAAAACCAAGAATATTGAGATATCAACCTTCAAGCACCAGTTCAAGTATCACCTACTCCACCAAGTCTTCCCAAGCCTTGCTTTGCTGTAGTCAAGTTCTCAGCTTCTTTGTTTGGGCCCCCATGGGTCCCTCTCCTTCCCTTGTTTAGCACCTGCCAACCTAGGACTGTAATGTCCTCTCCCCCTCCACTTGCCAACCCCAGGACTTCATCACAGCCCTGAGAATAGAAGCGAGAGTGTCTCACAAATGCTTGCTGCTCGTTCAATAAATATTTCCCAAGGTTCACAGGTGGCTTTTCTGTTCATTTCATTGATGGGTTTTGCAGCTTTGCTTTTACATAAAATTGATCTCAGATTTCTATCCAGGGATCAGCAAGACTATGCCAAACCAGACTCAAGCATACCCAGAGATGGGGTGGTCCTATCAGGGGGGACCTGCGGCTAGACGTGGGATTCACTGTCTGCAAAAATAATAGTACAGAAGAGAAATGTCCCCCAACCAGGGGCAAAACCCTGAGAGAGGGAGAGAAGAGACCAAGATAAGCGGCCCTCCATAATATAGGTGTAGGTTATCCAAGAGAGTTACTGTGAGCCCAGTAGAATGAATTAGGCCAGACTCCAAGCATCAGAAGATTAACTACGCTGGTTCTGAACTTCCTTGGTGCATCAGACATCATAGTCGGCTTCTGTCTGATCAGCCTACCTGGAAGATCCAACTCTGCTTCCTCAGAACAGACAGCCTCTGCAGGTAGGCACAGCTCAAGAAATCACCAGAGCAACTGCCTTCACCCCAGAAGGTGCAGGCAGTGGGGGTAGTCTGTTCCCCTCGCAGATCCACTGACCTCCAAGAAACCCAGCAGGCCCCAAGACTAGAAGCTGCATTCACAGCACAAGGAGAACCCAACTGAACTGCTCCCTGATAATCCATCCAGCCTTGGCCTTCCTGGTCTGTAATGTGGAGCTGACTGGCTCTGTAGGGACTGGGAATGATGCACTTCCGGGTGGGATTCTCTAAGGTCAGGGTTCTCTGATCTTTATCTATCAGGTAAGATTGATAAACTAGAGGAGACTGACATCCACTCAGGTGAAAGAAAAAAGGGTTTGCAGTCTGGCCCAGGAGGAAATCCACAGCTTCCCGTCAGAGTCCCAGAGCGCTCCACAGCCCACCACAAAGGCTCAGCACAACCTTGCAAATAGATCTAGAACCTCCGCTGAACTAAGAGGCAGGATGGCTGTGTGCAGCCAAGGTGCTCTGCACAACCAACCCAGCCTGGGCAAAGAAATTCTGCAGCTCCCCTCACATTTCTGCCCTAGGACCATCTGACACCAATGAAGGCAGACGATGTGCTTGTGTGGGTCAGGGCCTCCTCCCTTCACACCCCACTGTGAGAGAAACAGCATGAGTGTAGAATTGAGCTGCCATATGACCCAGCAATTCCACTTTGGGGCCTCTACACCTGGACTTGAAAACATTCATTCAAAAGAACGTATGTATACCATTAATTCTTCGTTGCGGTTAGTACAATAAATAGCTAAAATATGAATCCGCCGAGATGTCTGACAACAGATGAATAGATTGTAAAGATGTGGCATTACATACACACAACAGAATACTATGGAGCTGCAAGGGATGATGAAATCATGCGATATGGTGCAACCTGGTTGGAACTGGATGATATCATGTTGAGTGAAATAAGCCAGAAGAAAGGCAAACATGGGGTTTGATCTCACTTATCTGAAGTATATAGAATAACTGTAATACAGAATAATGTAATAAAAGGGGGATGCCTAGATCATCCTTGACCCTGGAGCTTAGGGAGGAAAAGGACAGAGAAGGAAAGAAATCAAGGCAGAGTAGAAGATGAGAATGGAAAGTAATAGAGGAACAGGGGTCGGGATTTCCTTTGTATTGGGTATGTGGGATTGTTGTAAATCCAAAGCACAGAACTCAACAACACTGAAAACATGAAATCTAAACTACACCCACTGAACTTTGTAATGTGCCTGTCAAGATGGCAAGAGGGATGATGGAGTATGGAAACACGGAGGATGGGAACTGACACTGGTGGTGGGATTGTTGAAATATTATATGCCTACAATTCAACAACTTTGTAAATCACAGTTCTTTAAAAAATAATAAATAGTTTGAATGAATGTCACTGGAATAGTGTAAAAGCTACTGCAGCTATATATCTTCTTGGTAGAGAATATTTATCTTCTGAACCTTTGGGGCAAGAACTTGGGTTACTCCTGGCCCAGTGCTCAAAAAAACATTCCTAGCAGGCTCAGGGGACCATATCAGATGGTGGGGAGTGAACTCAGATCAGCCGCATGCAAGGCGAACACTCTACCCACTGTGCTATAGCCCTCTGGATACTGAACTTTTGGATACTCAATACCCAATTGCTATATCCTCTGTTCCCTTAACCCTGCAAGGTCAGCTCCATTCATTCAACTCCATTCATCATCCATTCTGCTTAAAAATTCAGAATCAAGGGCTGGAGTGAGAGTAGAGGGGGTCAAGGCCTTGCTCTCATGCAGCCAACCCCCAGTTCAATTTCCAGCAATGCATGGTCCCTTGAGCAACCCCAAACACAGAGCAGGTAGAGTATCTAAGCACTGCAAGTAAGGATCAAATTTATCCTCCTCTCAAAATTCAGAATATCGGTGCAGAAAGAGGAGGCTCACTCCGTGCTACTGAATCAGAATCCACACGGCACAGGAGTCCCAGACCCCCAGGGATCTGTATGCACCTCACAATCTGAGAAGCACCACTGTACTTGTCCTGATGGAAATTTACAACGTTGAAAAATAAAGGATCACAGAAGAATTAAAAGTGAAAATAGAATTCACAGAACCTGAGCAAATGCCGAAGAAGAGAACGAAAGTCAAGAGTTGGCTCTTAGAAGGAGAGAAAAAAAAACTAGTGTAGTTACTAAACCACAGGCCTAATTAACTTCAAAAGAATCAGACAGAAAAGTTAGAAAAGAAGGCAAAGACCCAATGAATGTGCCACTGAGAGAAACTGAAGGGATGCTACGTGCAGTCTTAAACTGATAAGTGAAAACAAATTCAGGATGATACAAATGTCTAAGATGCTCCAGTCAAAGCAAAGTGAAAGACATTTAATACTGGTAGTTAATAGAATTCGAATTAGAAGAAGGCGAAAAAACCCAGGGGAAGCACCTGAGCTTAACGAGGTCCTGGGAGAATCTTCCCATAATGTGCTAACATCTTTTAATCACTTAAACATACAAGTCTAACGCGCAGACTTCCTTTGTTACAAATTAAAACCCACAACACGAAGGGGCCTTTTGCAGTCCCACACCAGCCCCCAGCAGAGGGTGAGGTACAAACTAATGGGGGTACCCCAAATAACACCCTGCCAAAGCTGGGATAGCATTTTCTTTTTCAAATAATGCTATCACCTCGTAGCTACTCCTGAGGTCTACTCTAGTACGAGATATCTCACCAGAGAATCTAATGCCTTGCTCTTAACTACCGCTCCAATTTTTTCCATTTTGAAGACTGGGGGGGCTGGGAGATGGAAACTGTATTTCATCTGGTGACCCAGTTCACACATATGCAAAACCGAATCACAGATGCTCTCCAAATGTCTCCCCACACTCTGTCCAACATGGTTATTTTCTAGTCTTTGATTCACTCCGTGTCACAACCCACGACATTGATTTAATGGCCCACTAATGATTGCCACCAACCACGCTGAATTTCTTTCTTACTAAATAAATATTTATTCTTTTGATGGGTGGATATTTACATTCTGTCTCATGTTCCACCCTTACAATATAGTCTGCCAGTATGTGACCATTTCTCCACCACACTTATCTAAGAACAGTACTGCCGAGCATTTATACTTTAAATACAAATCACAAAATCCCAAAGAAGTCGGATTAATTATGCTCACAGCAACAGACGCAAGTAAGACTTTTGGACATCCTCTGCATTGCTGAGCACTCTTCGTGGACTCTCCCAATCTGGAAGGTTCTAAAGGTCATTTTGTGGCAGTTCTGATTTGCTGGTTTAATTATAAGAGTCCGCATGTCATTTCTTCTTAAAGGTCCTCTGCTCTTTTTTTCCTGCAGTCTAGTGTTGCTATGAACTAAATTTTATTATTCTTTCCTTCAATGAATTCACGGATCCTTCTTCATGCATACTGAGTATGTTAGAGAGAGTACAGTGGGCAGGGTGCTTGCCTTCATGTGGCTGACCTAGGTTCAATCCTTGCCATCCCATAGGAGCCCCACTAAGAGGAAGAGAAGAGCCAAGAACAAGAAAAGAAAAGCCCTGAACAATGCCAGTGTGGCCAAAAGCTATATATATTATATCTAATATAAATATATTATATATTTATAAATATATATTTATATAAGTATATAATATATCCATATTAAGCCTCTATTTATGCTTTTATTATCTATTTTGATCATATTTTTTCTCTTTTTACTCTGCTTATGGTGTTTTTCTCATGTAACAGTTCTTATTTATCCACATACAACCTCAAGGTGATGATTCAGTTTTGAAGATACTATCTTGCCCCATAAACTTGAAATACTACCTTCATCAAAAATACACACATCTCCCCCCTCCTTTCTTTCCTTCCTTCCTTCCTTTGTGTTTTGGGGTGACAGCTGGCTGTATACTCAGGGATCACTCCTGGCCGGGCTCAGGGGACTTTATGGGATTCCCCAGGAACAAGACAAGTACTTTATCCACTATAATCTCCCTAGCCCTATCCCTTGCTTTATTTGGAGATTTCTCTAGTTCATTCAATCCCTTCATTAGTCTATTCAGAACCAAGTTACCCAAATTATTGTAATCTTTAGAATGCTTAATACCAGTCATTTACTTTCTTTTTTTTTCATCTATTTCATATATGTTAATTTTTCTATAGGAACTTTTCTATAAGAACTTTGGTTTTGGGCCAGAGAAATAGCACAGCAGTAGGGTGCTTGCCTTGTACATGGCTGACCCGGGACAGACCTGGGTTCGATCCCCGGCATCCCATAGGGTCCCACGAGCCTGCCATTTCTGAGTGAAGAGCCGCTGGGTATGGCCCAAAAACCGGGAGAAGAAAGAAAAAACTTTGGTTTTTCTATTTCTAAAATGATTCTACTGATAATTTTATTCTGCTCACATTTTAATATGTAAGAGAAATTGTATTTTTATAGTACTGACTAGCCATGGTTATGTTATCTTTCCTGTTTAAATCCTTTATGCCCTTCTATAGTACTGAAGTCATATAAATAAGTGCAATTTTTAGCAAAAATTACCAAAAATGATTACGTTTATAAATTAGAAACTTTAATCTCTTGTTGCTTACATAAATGGCTTTTCTTTTCTCCCATCATGTTGGGTATGTCTCATGTGGGAGAGCTACTGTTTTGGGGCATTAATTTTGCACCTAACTACCTTACAGAATTCTTCCTGACTTTTTAGTTTGGCCTGCTCTGTTCTAGTTTTTAATACCTCTTATTTCTTTCGCTTATCTAATTATACCAGCTTATCCCTCCCAAACAAGGTTACATAATTATGTGCTTAATCATGATTTTAATGGGAATGCATCTAGTATTCACCATTTCAACACTAAGCAAAATTTGGCTACCGGCTTGACAAAGATGTATTTGCACACGATGAGGAGATATCTAATTATTCCTACATGATGAATTTTTATTAGAAACAGATGCCTAACTTTTCATAAACCTTTCTTCCAGTATCTTATTTTTCTCCCTAGACCCTTTTATCATGAGAAATTCTATTAATAGAAGCCCTAAAATTAACCTAGCTTCCCATTCCTGTCCTTAAGCCTACATGCTCCAGGTGTCTGAATGGGCCGCTGAACTAGCTGGGAAAAATGTACCTCGTCCACTAGGCATCCAAAATGCAATTGCTCTGCCGTTTGTATGCACACCCGAAGCTCTCTAAGGACATTTTCCTTGCGCTCACTTCATTAGAAAATTCAAGCTTTCCTTCTTTGTTTCTTCTAGAACAATTTAAATAGCATTAGACTCACACCTGCACCTTCAATATTTGAAAAAATTTACCTGTGAAACCATCTGGTCCTACAACTATTTCAGGAACTGCTCTCAGATAATTTACTCAATTTCTTCTATGCTAATTGGTCTGTTCAAATTTTATTCTAGTCTGCTGTCGGTTTTGTGGTTGGGTTTTTTTTTTTAAGAACATACTTTCATATTGCACAAACTATTTCTAAACATACAATCCTAAAGGCATCACTGTAAGAAGTAAATATAGCCTTCACGACAAGGTTTACCAAGTCAACGCCCAAATGGCCTGGTTCCTAATTTATTTTTTTGGTTTTTGGTTTGGGGACCACACCCAACAGCGCTCAGGGGTTAATCCTGACTCTGAACTCAGAAATCGCTCCTGGAAGGATGGGGGAACCATATGGGATGCCAGAGATCGATCCCTAGGTCGGTCCTGGTTGGGCCGCATCCAGGGCAAACATCCTCTTCTCTGTGCTGTCACTCTGGTCCTTGGTTCCCAATCCCTATAGTCCTTCCCCTCCCCTTCTTACAGCCTCATCTTCTCTAATAGATCCATGCCCATAAGAAGAGAGAGGTAGTATAGTGGGTATGGTACTTGCCTTACATGTGGTCAATTCCAGGACCCCCATATGATCCTACAAACTCTACCATGAGTGATCCTTGAGTGCAGAATCAGGAGTAATCCCTGAGCCAAGCTGAGTGTAGCCCAAAATTGGGGGAGGAGGGAGAAGGGCTTGCAAGGCAGTGACCCCACCCAGGGCTCTTCCACTTCCAGTTCCACTCCTGAAGGACCAATAACACCAATCCTTCCACTCCCCTCCCTGGACAACCTTCCAATCTTCTCTAGCCCTCTTTCAAGAGATCAGCCCCCTTCACTCCACTTACATACATTTACCTAATGGAGAGCTGTCAGGACTCACCGTATGTTCATCCACCAGGCTCTTGGTACCTAGTTTCCCTGGAAAAAACCGCTAACAGGGAGTGAGGAAAGGCTTGTCCAGCATGACAAGCAGCCCCAAAACTGCTCGTTTCCATATCACAGAGGAGAACCAGTGCATGGTCAGAGAATGCCCAACTCAACAGGTTTAGGGCAAGACCCCCAGATGTGGCCCTGGATCCATGGCAAGCTACAGGGGAACCAGCCCAGGGTGCTGATGGTGCACAGGATGGACAGATAAACCCGGACAGCCCTGGAAACCCCAACAAGAGGTTAGGAGTTGTCACCGCAGAGACTGGGGGCCACTTGGGCCCAGTGCAGGGGAGAATCAGGAAGAAAGCGGTCTCTTGGTCACACTCCCTCCCACCTCTCACCCCCATTCTAGGATGCCAGACTTGCCTTCAAAGAAATGACTAGCAGTGCCAAGAACTCGGTGAGCTATGGAGGGGGGCCGGGGGGATAAAAAAACCACAACCCTATGCTGAGGCCACAAGTGCCAATGGGGACGGACACACACACACACACACACACACACACACACACACACAGAGCAGCCAGGGCACCCCACCCTAACCCCCAGTTCTAATTAAAGACACCAGGCATGAGGCATGAATCACTGTGAAGCTTGCAGGGCGCTTAAATGGTTGATTGCACTACACAATAAAAACCACAGTGCCACAAGTCTCTACCCTCAGGGGGCATCCCTGCCAGAGCCCAGCAGAGCTGCTCCCTCCTTGGGTTTCTGGTGCCCCTACCCACCCCAAGTCCTCCATCATTTCCTGATCTAATCACAAAGGCAGAACCGGACTCTGCAACTGTGGGTTCTGCATGGCAGCTAAACTCTGGGATGATGCAGAGGCTATCGCCAAAGACCTCACCCTTAGAAGAGAAGGGCCTCAAGTGGCCTCTCAGGCATCAAATGGTACTAACCAGAGACCCCAAGGGGCAAAAGGGGCAAACAGCAGAGCACCCTAACTTATCAAGTCTCTTGGAATACTCACTGTAGGGGGTTTAGGAATTGGCTGGGCTTCCTCAAAGCCATTAGTCAATGGACACCTCCTGCATTTCACAATTACTGTCTAATTACTCTTCCCTTCACCTTGCAGAGCAGCCCCCAAGTCACAGCTTTTAAGGGCTGATGCTGCTAATCAACTCAGAGAACTTTAAAGTGTCCTATTAGCAGCCTTACAACAAACTCCAACAGCTACTGCCCTGCGCCTTCACACCCCTCGCACCCCTCCGAGGCCCCCATGGGGTTAATATAAGCTTTGTGTGGCAAGGCAAAGGAAGACACATTTTACCAGTTAGAAATCACAATATCCCTTGGGGGGCCGGGCGGTGGCGCTAAAGGTAAGGTGCCTGCCTTGCCTTGTGCTAACCTAGGTCGGACGGCGGTTCGATCCCCCGGTTCCCAATATGGTCCCCCGTGCCTGCCAGGAGCAACTTCTGAGCGAATAGCCAGGAGTAACCCCTGAGCGTCACTGGGTGTGATCCAAAAACCAAAAAAAAAAAAGAAATCACAATATCCCAGCCAGGAGGGAACTAGCCAAGAGACATTTGTTCAGTTCTCTTTTTTGATCTAGCCAAGACCCTGGAAACCAACCCTGACATGCCATTATCCAAAGAAAGACCTGCTTTATCCTTCCCATCTCTTGGCCAGTTGCACACCTAGGAGAAGCTTCTGCTTCTTTCGTCCCTTCTGGGGTGTTCCCCTCCCGCTGGGTTGCCTATGTAGGTACAGAGTGACCCACTTCAAATCAACCCCATCGCAAACCACAGCATGCCTCGAGGTGGCATTCTGAAATCAGACGCCTTCTCTGAGTTCCAAGCCACACGCCTGAGCCACTTGGAGACAAGAGGTATGTTGATCAACAAGCAGGGCAGTGATAGATCAGAGAGATTGGGTCAAGGGGAGCCTAGGACCCACCCCCCACTTCAGGGTGACCCATAAACCACGCGCAAGTCATAGTAGATCTATTCCATGAGACAGGGCCCCAAGTGTGCCGACACTCAGAGGATGCAGGAAACAATACCTAAACTTGGGTGGGCTGCAAAGTATGCACAACACATTGATCTCCTGACCATGCTATATCTCTGCCCCTACCTCATCCCACCCACTCCAAGAGCTGTGCTGGGGAGGAAGCGAATCTTCCTCTGTCCCTCTGGGTCGTAGGTTTTTAAATAATAAAACTGACATAAGAGAGATTGGACCAGAGAGCAAGGAGCGTGGGTTCTTGCCTTGCAAGAAGCCAGACCCTGTTTAATCTCTAGAGTCACATATGGTTCCCCCAAGCATCAACAGAAGTGACCCATGAGCACAGAGAACGTCCTAAGCACCTCCAAGTATGGGCTTCACACCACCACCCCCTCAAAAAAAATTGAGCAAATTCAACAAGGAAGATGAGTTTCTGTACCTGTGGTGTGACCCTGAGGTTCCCCCAAGCACCACTGTGGCAGCCTGGTAACCCCTGGCACCTCAGGATTCCAAGTCCTGGAGCCCTGGCATTGAACCACCAGCCTGGTTGGTCATGAAACTCAGGCAATGGCCCATGGGCTCCCTGAGCTGCACAGTAGGGACTAAACAAAACAAGGTTCTGAGACAGCAGCACAGTGACTACTGTGCTTGCCTTGCATTCCTGAACCCACTAGGAGTGACCCCTGAGCACAGAACCAGGAGTAAGCACTGAGCACCCCCAAACTAAAAGCAAAACCAAACCGAACAAAGACCAGGCAAACATGAGTCTGGGATAGTGGGATATTAAGGTTGTTTTTCTCCTCCCAGACCACCACAGAATTCTATTTCCTATTTTTTAGGGAGACAAAAATTATGCAAACATCATCTTTGGATCTTCTATCTCATTACTTTTAATTTAAAATAATCAGCACGTGATTTAGGAACATCCTGGGGGAGTCTGTCTTTGGGTTCAGCAGCTGGCACTCACCAGTCTGAAGAATGTCCTGTACATGTGACAAAGTTTTCCAGACCGTGACTGGTGATAGCACCTCCCTGCACATGAGGCTTGGGGGCTCTAGGCATTCCAGGACTCAGCCCCTTGTCTTGTTAACTAAGCAATACATGAAGAACAGGATTCTCTCTACCCCATCACCCTGTATAACTCACTCCATGAACCAAGACTACAATCTAAGAGAGTTTTAAAGCTGAGAACACAACTTAAGGCCCTCAATTTCAACATGACCATAGACCATAGACCATTTCTATTCCACTACACCCTATAAAATGGGAATGAGACAGCTTGCATTTCTTTGTTCTTTATTTCCCACACAACCTCTTCCAACCTTCATAACTGCCTTCTGTCTTGGGGAAGTAACCGAATGGAACCTATCTGGTACAGTTCTGCTCTTGGAGAGATGAGTCAAGAGTAAAGCAGTCACATCCCCTCTTTGGATGGACGCTTCCTTTTCTCAAAAACCAAGAGGGAGTGGAGATGAAGTTTTGGAGCACTTCCAGCCTTAAATAGAATCAAGGGAAGTTTCAATAGGCAAATGAAGGAGGAACAGGACCCTCTCCCCACTAATTTCCTCCTTTCTGCTCCCAGATGCAGCTCCTGCGGGATTCTGTTTTGTGCAGGAAGGAGGGGCTGGTGCAAGAATTAAGAGGCTGAAGCCCCAGAGAGATATCACAAAAGGTAAGAAACTTGCCTTGCAGACTTACAGCCAATCCCAGTTTAGTCCCTGTTTTGGTAGATGGTCCCTTGAACCTTGCCAGGAGTGATCCATGAGTCTACCAGCTGTGATTCAAACTCCAACCCACCTCCCAGAAACAGGAGCTGATTCACCCCCAAGACCCCCCAAATGCCCTTGGTGGCAAACACACAGCCTCCCCAGCCCACTCAAGATAAGTTGTGGCAAGCTGCCAGATGTCTTTGCAAATTTGCCAGGAAGAATTCTTAATTAAAGGTTTTTCTGTTGCACTGCAGTATTCTTAATGACTTTTCTTAAATAGTAAAGTTGATTTGTGTTCCTTACAGAAAATCAAAAATTATTTTTAACAGCTAGAAATCATATCTATATAGGCATTACTGAAAAAACAAAAAAAATATGCAGAAAGATGCCTCACCTGTGAATAAAATCTAAACCTACATTCCAATGTGGAATCAAAAAAGAAAAAATGGGGCCGGTGGGGCCTGGGAGATAGCATGGAGGTAAGGCGTTTGCCTTTGATGCAAAAGGTCATCGGTTCGAATCCCGGTGCCCCATATGGTCCCCCGTGCCTGCCAGGAGCAATTTCTGAGCATGGAGTCAGTAGTAACCCCTGAGCACTGCCGGTGTAACCCAAAAACCAAAAAAAAAAAGGGGGGGGGCCGGAGAGACAGCATGGAGGTAAGGCGTTTGCCTTGCAGAAGGTCAGTGATTCGAATCCCGGCATCCCATATGGTCCCTCGGAGCCTACCAGGAGCGTAGAGCCAGAATTAAGCCCTGAGCGCTGTGGAGTGTGACCCAAAAGAAACAAAACAAAACAAAATCCAGGAGGTGGAACTAATCAGAGGCATCATAGGCCTGTCATGTAATGTCCAGATTTATGAAAAATCTAGAAGGTCAAAAAACTAACACAGGAGTTAAGGTGCTTGCCTTGTACACAATCAACCCAGGTTCAACCCCTGGTACTACATACGGTCTTGAACCCTAACAGAAGTGATCCTGAACCCCACCACCATCACGACCAGGCTGGTAAGATACCGTATTTCCGGCGTATTAGATGACTTTTTTTTTTTTTTTTTTGGTTTTTGGGCCACACCCGGTGATGCTCAGGGGTTACTCCTGGCTATTTGCTCAGAAGTCGCTCCTGGCAGGCACGGGGGACCATATGGGGAACC
>PVKC010040141.1:0-12387 GCA_004027635.1 Crocidura indochinensis | reverse complement strand
TGAGCAAAGAGAGAAGCACAGGAGGACAGGTCCCTGAGTCCAGAGATCTCAGCAAAGCGCAGCTGGGCGGAGTCTCCTGCCGGAAAGCAAGCAGTCTTCCGATTGGGAAGTCTCACAGTTCTTACTTACTCCTTGGCTCGCTGGCAGTTTCAGAGTTCAGTGATTTCTGGGTTCGATTCCCAGGGGTGTGATCTCTTATGGGACTCCAAGAATTGAGCAAAGAGAGAAGCACAGGAGGACAGGTCCCTGAGTCCAGAGATCTCCCGAAGTGAACTTCTTTAGAGAAAGACCATTTAGATCTATTGCTTTGAACTTGCATAGTCTAAGCATTGGATAATATATAAACTACCAATTTCACTGATGATCATAGTAGAAACAGTGGCAATACAGGTTGATGTTCTTCCCCCCTATGTATTCACTGCAAAGTTAGAATCCCATCTCATATTTCACTTTCTGCCAATATGTTTTTGAGATTCAAATGTATTTGACACAAGTGTGATCTTTTTTGCCACAAAAAAATTGTCACAGAAATTTTGACCAAAAATGATAGTATAGAAATAGAACCAAATGTCCTTTTTATCACTAAGTAATATTGCAGAGGGGAAGTTTGGGGAATAAATACAGATTCTCAGATCAGTGGAGCAGGCTTGAGTACTCAGTGAATGTTTCCCAGACATACAATCACTAAATTTTTGATAAAGGGGCAAGAAATCCTAAATGAATCAAGGAAAACCTCTTCAACAAGAGGTGTTGGCACAACTGGTTAGCCACTTGCAAATAGAGAACTCAGACCCCAGCTAACACCATGTACAAAGGTAAAATCCAAATGAATTAAAGACCTTGATATCATTCCTGAAACCATAAGGTATATAGAACAACATGTAGGTAAAACACTCCATGACATTGAGACTAAAGGCATCTTCAAGGAGGAAATTGCACTCTCCAAACAAGTGGAAGCAGAGATAAACAGATGGGAATATATTAAGCTGAGAAGTTTCTGCCCTCAAAGAAAATAGTGCCTACGATACAAGAGCCACCCACTGAATGGGAGAAACTATTCACCCAATACCCATCAGATTAGGGGCTAATATCCAAAATATAGAAGGCAATGATAGAACTTCACAAGAAAAAAATGTCTAATCCCATCAAAAATGCAGAGAAGAAATGAACAGACACTTTGTCAAAGAAGAAATACAAATGGCCAAAAGACACGTGAATAAATGCTCCACATCACTAATCATCAGGGAGATGCAAATCAAAACAATGAAGTGTCATCTTACACCACAGAGACTGGCACATATCAAATACAACAAGAACAATCATTGCTGGAGGGGGTGTGGAGAGAAAGTAACTCTCATTCACTGCTGGTGGGAATGCCATCTAGTTCAGGCTTTATGGAAAACGATATGGAGATTCCTCAAAAAACTGGAAACTGAGCTCCCATATGATCCAGCTATACCACTCCTAGGGATATATCCTAGGAACACACACACAAAAAATACAATTCAAAATCCCCTTCCTCACACCAATATTCATTGCCGCAATATTTACAATAGCCAGGCTTTGGAAACAATCAAGATGCCCTTCAACAGATGATGGCTAAAGAAACTGTGGTAGATATACAAAATAGAACATTATGCAGCCTTCAGGTGAGATGAAGTCATAAAATTTTCCTATACATGGATGTATCAGGGACCTCAAACTCAATTTACCTGGGGGCCTCAGGAGGCAAAGTCGGGGTGATCCTTGAGTGCAAAGTCAGTAGTAAGCCTTGAACATTGGGTGGTGTGACCCAAACAACTAAAACAAAAGAAAACAAAAAAAGATTCCTCTAGGGCAGGGCCACAAAATGTTGTATAGAGGGCCGCAAATGGCCCGTGGGCTGCGAGTTTTAGACCCCTGATATACATGGAATCTATTATGCTAAGTGAAATAAGTCAAAGGGAGAGAGATAGACACAGAATAACATCACTCATCTATGGGTTTTAAGAAAAATAAAGACATGTTTTGTAATAATTCTCAGAGACAATAGAGATCCAGCTCACGATATGAAGTTCATCACAAAGAATGGTAAGTGCAGTTAGAGAAATAACTACACTGACAACTAACATAACAATGTGAATGAATGATGAAGTTGAAAGTCTGTCTCAAATAAAGGTGGGGGGATAGGGAGGTGGGAGATTTGGGACATTGGTGATGGGAATGTTGCACTGGTGAAAACAGTCTTTATATTACTGAAGCCCAACTACAATCATGTTTGTAATCAAATTGTATCAATAAAGATATTAATAAAAACATATAAAATGAAAATAACAAAACAATCTGAGAGTAAGGTGCACCAAGAAATAGTATGGTTAAGAGGGAAATAAAATGAAAGCAAAATCAGGGACTTTAGAAATGGGAGAGGTAAGAGTTGAAGTACAAACTATAAGGTTATTAATAGTTACATCAAAATACATCCTAACAGATTGAAAGACTGACTAACCATCTAACAGAAAAAATGACCTGGCATGTACTTTCAAGAGGCCACAGAGATAGCTTCATTTACACAGACCTTCACTTCCCCCATACATAGGGTAGGAGGTTAATAGATGATTTATTACAGCTCTTGACCCTATAAAACTCAGGGACTAATTAGAGTGGTGGGATCTGTCCAATTTCAACAAAGTGCTTTAAAAAGAGGTACTGAGCAAATACCATATTTTTCAGTGTTGTCAAGATGATAGGACATTGTATAACAGCTTCAAGGACCAGCCAGGACAAAGAAAGATGATTCAGCAAATCAAGATGAAGAATATAACATCGTGCTACAGTGGAAAAAATAGAACCAGCTAAAATAATGGACACAACAAAATAAAACCAGCAAAAGAATTCTATGAAGAATGTTCTTCTCCTCAAATAGGCATTGGAAAACAGCCAGGTTATATAAGTTGAATTGAAACCAAAGTTTAAAGGGGTGAGAAAGAAATGACCATAGAGAGCCATAGAAACCTTCAAGCTCTTTCAGCAAAGTCTAAATAGGTATTTGAATATCTTAGAGTTTGTGTGAATGATTTATGATTTCCTATGGAATAGTCACAGAAAAATACTTTTATATCAATATATTTTATTAACTAACCTTATATGTCCTATAACATTAAATATGCTTCTCACTAATAATGACTGAATTTTGAAGCTACTTCTATAGTGAAGTAGGGGGTAAAATTGATGGTAACAGGACCAAACAGTCGTATGAACATTGTGTGGAAATAAAAACGCTTAGACTTGAACACCAAACTCAAAGTCCACTACAACATAATCAATACCCAAGCTACAACAAGCTATTCAAGAGGGGACCAGTTACACTAGGAGTCCAGGGAGCAAAGGTATGCATGCTGGGAACATGAGTGGAGTGAGGACAACACTGGTGGTGGGAATGCCCCTGATTCATGGTCACTATGTACCTTAAATATTACGGTGAATGATTCGTAATTCACTTTGGCCACAATAAAAATACACTTCATATTCACAGAAATTAAGATGAACAGTTAATGGACCTGAAATAGGGGCACAATGAGGATTAAGAGAACAAGACAAGAAAGACATAAAAGAGAAAAGCATAGAGGTCAATGGGTTTCTGTGAACCCAGACTGTCTTTCAGGCACAGTGTTTATTGTTTAGAACAAGTAAGCACAGGATGTAAGGACAAGTAGAAGCAGAAGGA
This sequence comes from Crocidura indochinensis, assembly GCA_004027635.1. Lineage (NCBI taxonomy): Eukaryota > Metazoa > Chordata > Mammalia > Eulipotyphla > Soricidae > Crocidura > Crocidura indochinensis. The sequence goes on along the minus strand of PVKC010040141.1, from coordinate 8,684 downwards.
CAAGCAGACAGCTGCCTCTCTATACGAATTTAATCTAGGTAGGCCTTTATATATCAATGGGGCATATGCCTGGGGCAGCTAAAACAATAAAGTCTCTGTATTGTCTTTTGGAAGAGGTGACAGATAAAATGAATACAGCACACCCACATTGTGTACTCTATGGATTCAGGCCCGCTCGTAAGTAATTAAAGTTTCCCTAAATCAATTTTCAGCCCCTCTTCTCAGACAATCATCTTTCTATTTAAGCGTATTTATTTCCTGAATGTCTATGTATCCAACAAATGAAAAGTTTAATTGGGCATCAAAAAGTTCTGTTGTGATTTGTTGGCAATGACAAAAAGCTTTCTCTATAATGGCGAGTTACTTCACAAGAAAATTGTTCCAAGCAAAACTAACTTTAGTCTAAGTACTCTATAATGCATGAAAACACATTTAAAAGAAAATAGCTTAGAAAAATCTCTCAGTAGATAATCATTCAGATCACTTAAGTGGGGTTGAGCCTTTAACAGTCAATAGATTATTTCTCCAAAGAAAGATTTTCTTGGAAAAAGAAGATTGCTTCTTTTTTTTTTTGTGGATGATGAGGTTTTTAAGAAAATGACTTGTGCTTAAGATTTATCAAAGTTATAGTTTGTTCTTTGGACTTATCAAAATACCTTTTAAATTTTAACCTTGAAAATGTGTTTGGGCAGGGTTGGGGGAGGAGAAAATGGGAAACTTTGATGGCAGGAAAGTTGCACTGGTGAAGGGGCGGGGTGCACATTCTAAAACCCAACTATGAACATGTTTGTAACCACAGTGCTTAAATAATATATCTTAATAAATACCTTAAAATGCATAATAAATATCTTAAAGAAAAGAAAAAGAAAATGTGTCTGGGTTTTGATTTAATATTTACCAAGAATATCTAACATACAGATCTAGCTAGATATTTGCCAATCAAGTACTGTGCGATTAGTTTTGGAACTTTTCTTAATTGTTCTTAAGGACATTTTAATTCACTATAAACAAAGACAATAAGGAACTCCCTTTAAGTTTTGTATTCAACTTTTATTTATTTAAACAACTCTAATAATTATTTAGCAGGCTAATTATGTCTAAATTAGAGTATTTGATCATTTCAGTAAGTCATTATCTGTTAAAGGGTCCATTAAAGTCCACCACCTCAAATAAAGACCACGAACCTTCAGACAATATAATCAGCAATGCGAGGTTTATTGATCCAGAGAAGGGTTCACCATCTCCTGAACCAGCATGTTCAATAGAAGACCCTGTGTCCTGAAACCCAAGGGCCTTTAGAGTAATCCTTATGATAATATGGTTTCAAACTTTAAACATTTCATTGGTTCACACAACTGTTACAATTCAAAACAACCAATAATGCCAGCTAAAAAAGGTATGATTCCTTGACAATCCCAAACGTCCTTTGATGCCAACCACCACACCCCTCATCTTGATGGTCTGAGAAGATATGGCCTGTACCCTCCAGGTAGCCTTTAGGAGGGTACTGATCTGGCAGGGTGGGGGCTTTGTTACCAGGGCAGTAGGTCACTTGATGTCTCAAGGTGAAATTCCAGATCAAAAGCATCAAAAAGGTAGGGTCAAGAAAGGCTTAACAGGCATCTATATATGATCAAGGTGGGGGTTGAGAAAGGCTTAACAGGCATTTATCACCTATCTGAGTTATTATAACATCTATTTCATAAAATTTCCCCTAGCATTATCATTTCTATATAGCTATTATGAGAGATAGTTATTTCACTCATTTTCTAGGTGAGTAAAGGCGATTCAGTTAGTAAATGTTCAGTTAGTAAATGGCTCATAATATTGGTCTGTGCTGAATAAAACCATAATTTTCTACTTAAGACCATTCATTTATTCAACATTTCTTCAGTGAAGAAATAGAATTCCAACAGATAGTTTTTGGTGAGAGATTTTTGAGCTTTATCTATACAAATAAATTTTTCAATTGTTATTAGTCACAATCCTCAAAAGTTGCCCCTATTAATTCTTGCAAATAAAAAAAAAAGGCTATGATTCTATGACAGGTTTAATTCAGAGCACAGAATGGGAATAAGTACAAATAAGTATATGTCAGTGCTATGTACTGTTTTTGGATTCCTAAGGTAATTTAGGTAAAGTGTAAATCAAATTAGTCAAATCAAATTTGACATGAAATTGAGTTACCTTAATAACATCATGCACTCACAAAATCAACAATATTACAATAATATTGTCTAAAAGGGACAGCCACAATAATTTGCAACATTTTCCACCCTATTCTTCATTCTTGGAAACCTCTAAAGTCAGAGAAATTTTCTCTAGTAGAAACTTTTAAAAGACCCATTTTTTTTTTCTGTACTCCCAGCCATTAAGAAAACAAAGGCATTCTCCTCCCTTAGCTAAATCTCTCCTTCCTCTCCTTCAATGTGTAAAGGACCCGCCTGGATCATTCTGCCCTACCCTGCCCAGCAGGACTTTGTTTTGGGATTACAGACTATAAACTCTAGTGGAAGGGTGCTGGGAAAGTTTCCCTTTTCAGAAAAAGAAAAAATTCTAATCATACTATAGCCTGCTTGGATTGCTTTTTATTTTATCTTTTTTTTTCTTTTCTCTTTCCAGCCAATTTTTAACCTAAAAAGTGGGAAGGCAAAAGCTTCCATGATCTTTTTGATTTTGCTCTCCCTCTCTCTATATACACATGCAGATAACTTCATCTTCCTCTGCTCTCAACTAAGCATGGCAGGAAAGTGGCTGAGATTGGTCTCAAAGTCTAAACTTTCTCCAGGACAAATTTAGGTCCTGTGGACCATTGAGAGAAGTCGGAGTTTCCGTCTTCCACCCCTATCATTCTCTGCCCTGTCTTTAGTAGAGCAATCAGACTTGCAAATACAAAGACACTCACAGGCCAACACAACACACAATTTCTGCTGAACTTGAACCAAATTCCACCAACCCTAAGGGGAGGTGGCTTTCTCCTTAGAATTTTCTCTTCATGTTCTGACCAGATAAGGCAGAAACACCACCGATTGACAGACATAAAGACAGAGATACAGAGTGATGGAATTCTCAGTGGGAGTTAAACCCATGAGGGCCCATGTTGCAACCAAACCCACACATCACTCCAGACATGACACAAAGACAAACACTGGAACCCCTAGTGAGACTCGAACAAACGAGATCCCCTGAAGGGACTCAAACTCACATATCACCCCTAGTGGTGATGCTAGTGCACCCCGGAGTGGGATTCAAACCTGACACCCTGGGAGGACTAGGGCATTCCTCTAACTTCCAGCTCTGGGGAGCAATATTATGTCTGACTTCTTCCCTTCAGGGATTTCCCTGGAACTCCATTTCTTCAGGTTTTTCCATAACTTGACGGTGTCCCAGTGTATGTTCATGGGACCTAGGGAGTCTTTTTGGTGACTGAGTCATTGAAAGTTCTCTCCCAAACAAGCCCCCAAATGCTAGGATCTGGAATCAAAGGGTGAAACCACACAACTGAAATAGAGTTTAATACTTTAATCTGTCTGCCAAAAATGCCCTACACTGGCCAGCCAAGGTTACATTTTCTTCTCTGTCATTTAGCTATTTTCTAACCAATCAGATACCTAAATGTGGTCTGAGCCCAGGCTAAGGAAATGGGAATGGAAATGATGTACCCTATTATTAGATCTGACTACCAAAACATTTCTCAACTGACACAGAGATAGAACTATCAAATCTTTAGATGCTTTGTGGTGTTAAAAAGTAGAATCATAGCACGCCAAGTCACGAACTCACTGAAGAGGCAGTAGTTGCCTATCAAAAATATCTGTTTGAGACTTTCCTATGAGATAGTAGTATCTTTCACCTAGTCAAACCATAGAAATGTGAGTCCATCATAAAAGCTCACAGCACTCATTTGTATGCAGTTCTACATGTTAGGTACTGTTAGCATCCTTATTTAACTTACAAGGACATAATTCAGAACTCATTTTCACAGCAGTCTTGGTACTCAAACCTAGACTGTTTGCTCCAAAGTAGATCCCAAAATGTCTGTTCTGTCTCTGTCTTCCTTATGAGTACAGATATAAAAAAATTAATCACTTGTATGCTTCTTTTTCAAGTCTGTTCTAAAGTGGCACTATAGTGCTCTTCAGGACACAGGTTTATCATCTCAGAGACAGACAAGCATGCTGTTCAACTAATTAAGTTCAATATCAGATAACTTCTGCCAATAAGAAACTACTGTATACATGATGTCCATGAAAAGTAGGAAGCAGAAAGTACATCGATTTCAGCATCAGCTTTGGAAAATATACTACTATTCATTTAAAATATAAATAAAATATAATAAATAAATATAGATAATATTTTAAAGGCAGGGTAAAAGTCCTTGTCCATTCCTAAGCATACTATGATAAATTATATAGTATCATATTACATATTTTCATGGCATCTTTCATCTTTGTACACTCATCCTAGAGTATATGTAAATAGGAAAAATTGAATTATAGTACTTGACATATTCCTGACCCCAACTCATTGAGAATAATAAAACAAAGGATAACTTACTTCTTCCAGGTAAGTACTTGAAATAAATTATATGTATTTATTTACTGAATTCTAAATAATAAAGCAGGTTACTGAAGGTTCCAACATATAACAAGGAGACAACCTAAACAAGAACCTTGATATTTTACTGAGCTGATTTTTTTTTACTGAACTGATTTCTAATGGGTTTTCCACATTTCGAAGAATTAAATAGTAACTAAAGTCAGCACATGATTTTTCAATGGGAAAATTCAGAGCTTAAAAAAATAAAAACAGGAGGCTGGAGAAATAGTATAGTGGTAAGGCATTTGCCTTTCATATGGCAGACCCAGGCTCAGTCCTTGGCATCCATTGGTTGGTCCCCTGAGCATTGCTAGAGTAAATTCTGAGCAGAGAACCATGAGTTAGTCCTGAATACTTCTAGGTGTAAAATCTATTACATAGAAATCTATTCCCATGCTCTCTCTGGAATTCTTTTTTATCATCATACAGCTACAAGCTCATTTTAGAAGTGTTTCAGGTTGCCAAGTTCATGTTTAACAAAATTACAAAGGTACACAGCATTGTCCAATAGGCTTATAAATAAAACACAAAGTGTCAGTTAATCATGCTGGATCAGGCCTCCCAACATAAAATTAAATCTCTATAAAAATAAATCTATGCATGTAAACCCTTACATTTTTAAATAAAGCCCAACAGTCAGTAAGCTGTTGGCAATAGAGTTGTTGGCATTTGTTTCTGAAAATTGATGTGTTGAAATATCTAAGATTATATATAAAATAAACATAATGAAATACTACCTGATTATAAGCAATTCATGCAATTTGCCATACATAAATGAATCTGGAAAGTATTCTAAGTAAAACTACACAGCTTGAGAGGGAGAGATGAAGAATGATATGTCAGAAGTGGAATTTAAGGAGGCATAGTAAGGAAATAAGCAGCCTAAGCCAACAGAAACTGGAAATTACATTATAGAACTGAGCTGACTCTAGAGATGAAAGAAAAGAGGGGACTTGGGGTGATACTCTGCTGGAAAGTGTGATATTGAAGCATTGTGTGCATGAAAACGTGTCAGTAATAGCATTGTAAGTCATAATGCCTAAATTTTTTAAATTTTAAATGAAATATAAATAAATAAAATCTGACTATTTTATTAACAAACAAGAGAGAGTCAGAGAAATACATGGAACCAGAGTATTAGAAGCTACAGGTTCATATATGCAATTAGTAGAAGCATTTGTAGAATGATTGACTAATTCCTAGAGATTAAGCATAGAACAACTGAAGCCAAAGTGACCTCCTTATGGAATTCATCATAGGTCAACACTTGTGCTTTTCTAAATTTTACCTCTAAGAGCCCTGCCAGGTTCTCAAGGTAAAGAACAAATATAGTGAGAACATTCAGTTCATATTTACACATATGTTCTCTTAAGAGGGATTATTTTAACAGAATAGATCTATTTTAACAGAATTTATTTATATTTGTCTTTACCCTATTTGAATCAGCAAGGAGAGGGTAAATTCTATCTTCTTGCTCTCACCTTCCTACCCATCTATGAGAGTGGGAAAAAAAAGGCTAAATTTGTTTGCTTGGTTGGTTGGTTTTGGATTTTGGGTCACACCCAGCCACACTCAGGATTTACTCCTGGCTCTGTGCTCAGAAATCACTCCAAGCAGATTCAGGTACTATACTGGGATGCCGGAATCAAACCCAGGTTTGTCCCAGTTAAATGTGTGCAAGGCAAGGCAAGCATGCCTTACCGCTGTGTTATCACTCTGGCCCCTATATTCTGGTTTCTATCAAATCATGCAATTTGACAAAAAATGATCAAAGTGAATAGTTTTATCTTAATATCTGGTGCATAAATAATCTGGGTCTGAAGAAAATTTTTTTAGATTTTATTGTGGTCAAAGTGAGTTACAAATCTTTCACAGTAGTATTTAAGGTGCATAGTTATAACGAATAAGGGGAATTCCCACCACCAGTGTTGTCCTTCCTCCACCCCTTTTCCCAGCATACGTCCTACTTCTCCCTCTTTTACCCCCCATGATGCTTGCATAACTGGTCCCCACTTGTAGAGCTTGTTGTAGATTGGGTATCAATTCTGTTGTTGTTGATTTTGGGTTTGGTGTTCAAGTCTGATCATTTTTTATTTCCACTAAATGTTCATATGACTGTCTAGTTCTGGTACTGTACATTTTCCCTTTCAAATTATGAGGCTAAGCAAAACGATTTCAGTAATGTGGTTCTATTAGAATTATAAGAAATGCAAAGGAGAAGAAAAAAGAAGAAAGAAAAAAAACCCTAGAAGGAATCTTCTAGGTGTTATAAATATAAATTTAGAAGAAGAAGAAGAAGAAAACAGAAAAGGGGGAAAAGGTAACAAAACAACACAAGAGAAAAAGAGGAAAAAACAATGAAGCCAGAGCAACAAAAATACAAAAACAAACATAAAAACAAAGAAAGAACAAATACCCACACATAACAAAAAAAGAAAGAAAGAAGAAAGAAAAAGAGAAGAAAGATGAAGGAAAAAGAAAAAAGGAAGAAAAAGAAAAAAGAAACCCAAACCAGCAAGTACTTAAAAAGTCTCTCTCTCTCTCTCTCTCTCTCTCTCTCTCTCTCTCTCTCTCTCTCTCTCTCTCTGCATAGACACAGTAAGTTTTGGGGAAATTGGAGGAGAAATTCCCTTGGCCTAAGAGATACAGGGTTTCTCAGCTCTTGAATCATACTGCCATGGGAACTACTACAGGCTTCATACACCTTGATTTTCACACCTTGAAGTCTTTTTATGGTGCCAGGAAACTTTCAGCTCAATTGTGGATGATAACATCAGGCCTCTGTAGCTAGGGATCCCAGTATTTGTGTAGGTCATTGGGTCATTGGACGAAGACTATGAGAGAGATTTTCTTTCTCTCTCTTTTTTTTTTTTTTGGTTTTTGGGTCACACCCAAGAGCTTGTTTCTGTGCATAATATTTCCCCTTATTTAGAGTGCCTATGCAAAAGGAGATGGTGCCAAATTAATTTGCTGGGCCATTTGGGGGTTAAGAGTGATAGGCTACACTTTCTCTGTGTCCTGGTTATGACCTGAGCCTTTATCCCAGGCAAGACTTTTTCTAGTAGGCTTTCATACCAAGCAGTATCAAAACAGGTGAAGTTAAAAAGAAGAAAGAAAGACATCTATATATTTTATATAATAGAAGAAATGAATAGAAATTGATTTTAAAAAGGAAGCAAAGAAAAATGCTGTTTAAGAGGCTAACTTATGGGGCTGGAGAGATAGCACAGCATCAGGGCATTTTCCTTGCAAGCAGCTGGTCCAGGATGGACAGTGGTTCGAAACCCAGCATCCCATATGGCACCCAGGACCTGCCAGGAGCAACCTCTGAGAGCAGAGCCAAGAATAACCCCTGCTGGGCATGTGGGTTTGAAAATATTAAAATAACATTTACAAAGCCTTAAGTCTGTAAGCCTTTGTGATTCCAAATTTCAATTTCTGTGACCCCCCCAAACCAAGTTCTTTCAACTTTTCTGCAGTATTGCATTATGAGAAATTTGTGTCATCTGTTAGAAAAATATCTATTGCTCTGAGATTAAAGATAATGACAAATTTACTTTTTACCACAAACTACCTGATAGAGGAATCTCATAAATCTAAAAGAAACATTTTTCTCTGTCATTTCAAGATATTTACATTCATGACGTAGTTCACTGTTATAAATCTGTTGCATTATTCACTGCTTGCTGTCTTTTTAGTTGTCTTCATTACTGGCTTCTTCTGGCCTAGTGGCAGCTTTACTAGGTGAGCTTCTCATTGCCTTTAACTTAATAGACTGCTATTTCTTGGAAAAATTATCTATCAGCAAACTAGTGATTTTTGAAAGAAAAGCTAATTTTGTCTAAGATGATTCTTTTTAAAAGTGAGGGTCGTTTTCCCACATCTGTTGGTAGAGAATGGGGTTGAGTGCAGCGATGTGGAGAATCTAACTTCTATGTTCTAGTTTTTGTTTCTACGCAGCAAAGTGAGACAAAGCATATGGGTATAGAACAAGCTTTTGCAATATGATTACTAATTTCGTGGAGACAAAATGGCTTACTCTGCTTCGCCGTTTTTGAATTTTCTTTCTTTTTCTTTTTTTTTTT
>PVKC010040140.1:0-12393 GCA_004027635.1 Crocidura indochinensis | reverse complement strand
ACCTTGTATATTTTGGATATTAGTCCTTTATCTGATGGGTGTTGGGTGAATAATTTCTCCCACTCAGTGGGTGGCTTTTTTATTCTAGGCACTATCTCCTTTAAGGTGCAGAAGCATCTCAGCTTAATATAGTCCCATCTGTTTATCTCTGCTTCCCCTTGTTTGGAGAGTGCTGTTTCCTCCTTAAAGATGCCTTTAGTCTCAATGTCATGGAGTGTTTTTACCTATATGTTGTTTTATATACCTTATAGTTTCAGATCTGATATCAGGACTTTAATCCATTTGGATTTTCCCTTCATACATGGTGTTAGCTGAGGGTCTGAGTTCACTTTTGTGCAAGTGGTTATCCAGTTGTGCCAACACCACTTGTTGAAGAGGCTTTCCTTGCTCCATTTTGGATTTCTTGCTCCTTTATAAAAAAAACTAGGTGGTTACATGTCTGGGGAACATTCTCTGGGTACTCAAGCCTATTCCACTGATCTGAGGGTCTGCCTTTATTTCAATACCATGCTGTTTTGATAACTATTACTTTGTAATACAGCTTAAAAATTTTTTTTGCCTGGGGCCGGAGAGATAGCATGGAGGTCATCGGTTCAAATCCCGGCGTCCCATATGGTCCCCTGTGCCTGCCAGGAGCAATTTTTGAGCAAGGAGCCAGGAGTAACCCCTGAGCACTGCCGGGTGTGACCCAAAAACCAAAAAAAAAAAATTTTTTTTTGCCTTTTCTTTGTTTTGATTTTTTTCTTTTTCCCCTTTCTTATTCTTTTTTCTTTTTTTGCTTTTGGGTAACACCTGACAGTGCTCAGGAGTTACTCCTGGCTCCATGCTCAGAAATCACTCCTGGCAGGCTCTGGAGACCATATGGGATGCTGGAATTTGAACCAATGACCTTCTGCATAAGAGGCAAATGCCTTACCTCCATGCTATCTCTCCAGCCCCCTTTGTTATTTTTAAAATGGATATTTATAATCTCTAGATGCACTCTTCCTGTTTTTATTGTTTGTTGGTTTTATTCTTTATATTTTGGTTTTTGGTTTTTTCTTTTTTCATTTTCTTCTTTTTTTCAAACAGAACTACATAACTTGAATCATCTTGTTCTACCTCATAAATTGAGGAGGGAAATGGATGGTACCAGAATCAAACAGTCATATGAACATTGAATAGAAATATAAAATGATCAGATTTAAACACCAAACCCAAAGTCAATGACAGCAGAATAGATACCCAGCCTTCAACAAGCTATACACAGAGGAGACCAGTTATACTAACAGTTTAGGGGGCAAAGAGGGGAATGCTGGAACAGGGTTGGAGGGAGGATAACACTGGTGGTGGGAACACCCCTGATTCAATGTCACTATATACTTTAAATATTACTGTGAAAGACTTGTAACTCACATTGATCACAATAAAATTATTAAAAAACATGTATCACATGCAGGTTTTATTAGATTGTATTAATGTCAGATTCAAGAAATTAAACAGAGAAATTTATTAGTAAAGATTAGGTGGAATAAATTCAAAAAAATCAATAAAGTTTTAAACTGGGGACTGGTATGATAGCACAGTGGGAAAGGCATTTGCCTTGTATGTTTCCAACCTGGGTTAGATCCCCAGAATTCCATATAGTTCCCAAAGCTTGTCAGTAGTGATTTCTGAGTGCAGAGCCAGGCATAACCCCTGAACACTGCTTGGTGTCGCCCCAAAACAAAACAAAGCAAAGTCTTAATTAGCTATGTTGAAGTCAATAAAATAGAGAAATAAAAAAAAACTTTGAGAGTCCAGAATTAGATCCTCATATAAATAAAAAGATAGTCTGGAATAGAAATCAATAGGGGCCACAGGACTCCAGCATGTCTGTGATGTAGAACTGAGTTTCATGGTCAGTCAACAATATTGAAGCAGGAGATCCAAGCTATAATAAGTAAACTTAAAATGTGCTCACTGAGGTAGTTGGGTTGAGAAATGGTAAAGGGAAGGTCTGTTGTGGACTGGAATTGGGATATTGCATCTCTAAAGCTCTATTATGAACAACTTTGCAAATCAGGATGCCTTAATTTAAAAAATATTTAAAAAATAATGGTCCATACAGAGAGATGGTACAGCAGGTACAGTGCTTGCTTTGCATGTGGCCAAACCAGGTTTGATTCTCAGCACCTTCTATGATCTCCCAAGCCTTTCAGGAGTGATCCCTGAGTACAATGTCAGGAGTAAGTCTTAAGTATCTCCAGGTGTGTCCCCAAACCCAACAACTACAAATTAAAAAAAAAAATAGCACATACCCCAAAGGCTAGAAATATGGTCCTGTGTAATGTTCTTACAACTGTAGTTGTACATTATTAATTCAAAAATATTGTGATAAATTGAGGATGGTGTTCTAATTTCTTAAGTGTACACTAAGTATACACTAACCTATAATACAAAATGAAAAACCCAATGTTTTTTTTTTTTGTTTCATCTTTTGTTTTTGTTTTTTTGGGTCACACCCGGTAGTGCTCAGGGGTTACTCCTGGCTCCATGCTCAGAAATTGCTCCTGGCAGGCACAGGGGACCATATGGGGCACCAGGATTCAAACCGATGACCTTTTGCATGAAAGGCAAACGCCTTACCTCCATGCTATCTCCCGGGCCCGAAAAACCCAATGTAACATTTAAAAAAAATTTTTTTTTTTGGTTTTTGGGCCACACCCAGTGACGCTCAGGGGTTACTCCTGGCTATGCGCTCAGAAGTCGCCCCTGGCTGGCCTGGGGGACCATATGGGGCACGGGGGATCGAACTGCGGTCCGTCCAAGGCTAGGGCGGTAAGGCAGGCACCTTACCTTCAGCGCCACCGCCCGGCCCCAACATTTAAAATTTTTAAATAATTCATCAAACATGAAATAAATTAGTAAGGAAAAATCAAATGGGAAGCTTTAAGTTTATCCACATTAAATAAAATATGCATCTTGTTTTAGAATGCTTCTTGGATTTTGTCTTTGAAAAAGAAGGATATAGGTGCCTAGGAATACAACTCAGTGGTAGAAGACCTGACTTGCATGCTTAAGGCCCTATTGTTATAGTGATGTTGCCTCAATAAAGTACTCCTAGCATGGGCCCGGAGAGATAGCACAGTGGCGTTTGCCTTGCAAGCAGCCGATCCAGGACCAAAGGTGGTTGGTTCGAATTCCAGTGTCCCACATGGTCCCCCGTGCCTGCCAGGAGCTACTTCTGAGCAGACAGCCAGGAGTAACCCCTGAGCACCGCCGGGTGTGGCCCCAAAACAAAAACAAAAACAAAACAAAACAAAACAAAACAAAAAGAACTCCTAGCATACTGTTGCAGTTATCTGTGAACAACTAATTAGGTGATCCCCAACAAGACCTAGTTTCTGTGTCCTGGGGAACACTGCAAGCAAGTATGCAAGCACTATACCCAAGTGTATGAGCCACAGACATTTAAAAGGGAAAGGAAGAGGAAAGAGGGATGCAGAGAGGAGAAAAGTGAAAAAACTGGAGGACCAAGTACACAAAATCCACTTAGCTGTACCATTATGAGATGGAGTACTACCACAAGCTAAGCAAACACTAATAATAATAAAAGGATCATTTTATCAAGTAAACATAATTCCAGATGCAAATATACCTAATAATGTAGTTTCAAAAAAACCTGAGGCATAAATCCAGTAGAAGTCAAGAATACCAGATGAATCTATAGTTACAGCTGGAGATCTTAATACTTTTCTCTCAGAAATTTGAAAATAAAGCAGACAAACATATTAATGAATAGATATTAAATATATTTAGATAACACTATTAAACAGCTTGACCTAATTGAAGTTTATGGAATGTTATATTCAACAACTGTAGAATACACATTATTTTTAAATGCATTTATAACACTCACTAAAGTAGGTCAGAAACTGAGTCATCAAACAAATCATAAAATACTTCTTTGTTGTTGCTGTTTTGAGGCCACACCCAGTGATGATCATGGGTTACTCTTGACTTTGCACTCAGAAATTACTACTGGCAATAATTGGGGAATCAGAGAGGATGCCAGAAATTGAACCCAGGTTGGCCATATTCAAAGCAAACACCCTGTGTTGAGCTATCTCTCCAACCCTCAAGCCATAAAACATTTAATGAATCAAAATCATACAAAGTATTTCCTCTAACTTTAATAAACTTAATAGAATTTAAATTTTGGATAGCTCCCAAATATTTTCAGATTAAGAAAGAGTTTAAGTCATTAAAAACTCATAATGAAATTAGAAACTATTTTAGGTCACAGGCTTGAGAAACAGTACAAAGGGTAGGTACTTGTCTTGCACACAGTTGCCCAGGTACAATCACTAGTATCCTATATGGTTTCCTGAGCACTGCCAGAAGTAATTCCTGAGTACAGAGCTAGGAGTGACTCCAGAGAACTGTCAGGATTAATTCAAAAATAAAACAAAAATTTAAGCCAAACAAGTAGGAATTAAGATATATTAAAATGTGTAGAATTCGACTGAAGTCTTGATAGAATCAGTAAACAAAATTGTTCCAAATAAATAATTTTAAGTAAAAAATTTAAAGTAAAAATTATTTCTATTTCAGAATGCTAACAGAGAAAAGCAAATCATATTCCTGGCTAGATCCCTGGTACAATGTTGCCCTCAGAACAGTATAGTTGAATAGCCAAGAGGCCCCTAGAACTGAAGAACCTGAGAAACTACTTAGGACATTCTACTAAAAAGCACTGCTCATTAAACAATGTGTAAGACATCTACTTTTGTGGTGAATGAAAATATAAAAAACTTGAAAATATTTAAGCCAATGAAGAAATATGCCAGAATTAGAAGAGGGCCAGAGAGATAGATAGTACAATGGATATGGCTTGTCTTGCCTGTAACCAACCCAGATTCAACCCTTCACATCACATAGCATCACCAGGAATGATCCTTGAGCATAATCAGAAGTGAGCCCTGAGCACTATCAGATATGAACGAGAAACCAAAATGAAAACAAACAAAAAATTAGAAGACAAAATTTCTTAAATCTGAGGTTCCCAAACAAGAGTGCCCAGTGCAGAGAGAGAATTTTCTGCATTCTCTGAGAAAAGAAAAGGCAGACTTAGTCTAGAACACAGAGAAAAATACAAAGAGACCACAAATAGTTACTTCTTTTAAGAACGTTGTCTTTTGTCCAAACAAGTTGAAGCGGAGATAATGGGATTATATTAAGCTGAGAAGCTTCTGCACCTCCAAGGAAATAGTAAAGAGGATGCAAAGGCCACCCACAGAATGGGAGAAACTATTCATCCAATACCTTCAGATAAGAGGATAATATCTAAGATATACAAGGTACTGGAAGAACTTAGCAAGAAAAAAAATATATAACACTATCAAAAATAGGATTAAGGGGCCCGGGAGATAGCATGGAGGTAAGGCGTTTGCCTTTCATGCAAAAGGTCATCGGTTCGAATCCCGGTGCCCCATATGGTCCCCCGTGCCTGCCAGGAGCAATTTCTGAGCATGGAGCCAGGAGTAACCCCTGAGCACTGCCGGGTGTGACCCAAAAACCAAAAAAAAAAAAAAAAATAGGATTAAGAAATAAACAGACAAATAAGATATACCAATGGCCAAAAGGCACAAGAAAAAATGCTCTATATCACTAATTATCAGGGAGATGCAAATTAAAACAACAATGAGGTATAATCTCATGCCATAGAGACTGGCATACATCATAAAAAATAAGATCAATTAGTGCTGTTGGGGATGTGGGGAGAAATGAACTCTCATTCACTGCTGGTGGGAATGCCAACTAGACCACCTTTTATGGAAAACAATAAGGAGATTTCTTAAAAAACTAGAAATTGAGCTCCCATATGATTCAGCTATACCACTCCTAAGGATATACACTAGGAACACAAAAACACAATACAAAAAATGCCCCTACACATCTATATATTAATTGCAGCGCGATTTACAGTATTTGAAAACAATCCAGATCCCAACAACAGATGAGTGGCTAAAGAAACTGGCTAAAGAAAGTGGCTAAAGAAACATATACACAATGGAATACTATGCAGCCATCAGGAAAAATGAAGTCATGAAATTTTCCTATACATGGATGGACATGGAAACTAGTATGATGAGTGAGAGACATAGACATGGAATAGTCTCACTCATCTGTGGAATTTAAGAAAAATAAAAGATATTATTGTAATAATACCCAGAGACAATAGAGATGAGGGCTAGAAGGACCAGGCTACAATATGAAGTTTACCACATAGTGATGAGTCCAGTTAGAAAAATAGCTACACTAACAACTATCATGACTATGGTAGTGAGTGAGAGAAGTAGAATTCCTGTCTAGAATACAGGTAGGGTGTGGTGGGGGAGGAGTGAGATGGGGGCATTGGCCATGGGAAGATTGCACTAATGAAGGGGTGTTCATTTTTATAACTGAAACACAACTACAAGCATGTTTGCAATTATGGTGTTTAAATAAAGACATTATTAAAAATGATGTCTCAGAGCAAGAGCGATGGAGCAAGTGGTAGGGTGCTTGCCTTACACGCACTTACCTAGGACAAACAACGGTTCAATCCTCTTGTATCCCGTATGGTCCTCCAAGCCAGGAGCAAATAGCCAGGAGCAACCCCTGGGCATCACCAGGAGTTCCCCCTCCCAAATAAAAGCAAAAAAAATGTTGTCTCTAAATAAAAGATTGATTTGGTGGACGTAGGCAGGAAGCATATAGGTTTATTATTTGGGCTGAGAAGAAGACAAATCCAGATTTCACAGATCTGAAATTTGCTTATTTTATAGTTATTTTTAGAAAGCTGAAACAAAGAGCATTTAAAGCATTTATTTTAGAAGTTTCAGGTTAATGGAAGAAATGAAGATAGTATAGTCACATGCTCTAATTAGAATTTTAAGGGAGCCACACCCAACAATGCTCAGAGTTGGCTCAGCTCTGTGCTCAGGGATTACCTCAAGTGGTCTTATGGTACTAAAAGAGGTGTCAGGGATTTACCAGGGTAGGTCACATACAAGGCAAGCATCCTCTCTGCTATGCTATTGCTTCACTCCCATGAATCTAGAATATTTCCAGAACAGAAAATTACCTTTGACAATCAAATTATTAAACTTATTTGTGACTACTAATTATTCTAATACTTCCTACCAATTACTTACAACTTAGTCACAATAGTGTTGGGAGTTAAAATGTACATATTCCCTTTAATCATTTCCCAAATTTTCTCCTAATAATGGATTATAATACTTATGGGGGAAAATCTCATAGAATAAAATAAAATAATGCTATCCTAGCTGTGAGCATTTCTTAAATCTGATAAGAGTCTTAGGTTTATCTTTATATCCACATAAAAGAAGAAAAACAAGCAGAACCTAAGAACATCAGGACACCCACTTTAAATACCTATTATTTAATGACAAATTTATAGTCCAGGGAATATCTACTCACATGATATTTTTAAAGCTAATAAAATGCCATAAGACATTAAAATGTATTTTGGTTTTCTTTTATAGAGTTCTTATTAAAATAATCCTTCTGATTACCATCTGTGCAGTAGGCAAAATAAAAGCTTGTTGGCACCATGTGGGACACAGTCAGTTCTAAGAGCTCAATTTTTCCAATTGTTGTGCCAAAACTATTTAAAACATGGTACCTGAGCCTAGCACAGCTTAATATGTTTCTTGGGCCTGACTTGGTAAAAGATAAGTTTATGTTTTCAAGGATAACTTATGAATTCTGTCTTTAGTTCAATTTAATATGAATGTCTTAAATTTGCATGATTGCAGCAAAAATATCAGGACATGAAGATTTGGGGATTTATAAATGAAACCATAGTAAAATAAATTTATTCAAGTACCTTATTTATAATATCTTTATTTAAGCCCCAAAGAAACTGGGAAGAGTTTGTCTAGAGATTATAAATATCAATGTAAAAGAAGAAAGGGAAAAAAAGAAGAAAAACATAAGAAAAAACCCACAAAAAACCCTCAAAAACAAAACAAACAAAACAAAACAAAATCAAACCAAAACCCAGCAACTACAAAAAAGCATGACAGCAACAAAGACAACAGCCAAACAATTACCACGAGAATGAAAAAAAAAAAAGAAAGAAAGAAAGAAAGGAAGGCGGGATGGTTGGTGTGGCAAGGTTTTGTGCTTCTTCTTTTTCTTTTTTCTTTTTTTTTGGCATTGGTACAGTAAGCATTGGGGAAATTAGAAAGGGAATTTCCTTGGTCTAAGAGATACTGGGTTTCTCCACACTTGAAGCATACTGTCATGGGAATAACTATAGACTCCGTAAGGGCTGATTTTCACATCCCAAGGTCTTTTTATGGTGCCAGAAAACTTTCTGCTTTGTTGTGAATATGATAATATCAGGCCGTTGTAACTAGAGATCTTGGTATTTTCACAGGTCATAGGATGAAACCTAGGATAGAGTTTTTCTTTAAGGTACTAGAAGTTCTGTCCCAGCACTGTTGTTGTAATCAGTCTTCTGTAATTGGTAGTCTTGGCTTTTGCATTGATACTAGGATGAAGCCTAGGATAGAGTCGTTCATTATGTTTCCAGACGTTCTGTTCAGTCGCAGTTGTCAGGCTCAGACCTCTGGAATTAGAGATGATGTGTCTTCTGACTTTATTTTACTGTGAGGTGGTGAGATAGGACAACCTGCTTTTAGATCAAGTTGTTGCCATTTCCTCGTTGTCAGGATGTCATATCAAAACTGACGCAAGTTGATGTTAGAGCAGTATTAAAAATTTCCCTGGGGAGTTTGATTTCTGGTGCTGTTGCAGGAACTGTGTCAGTTCTATGTCTGGCATCTAGGGCTCTGGATTGGACACATATGAGTACATATGAGTACACATATGAGTCTTAAGTTGAGTCCACATGACACATACTCTGGGTGGGAGGCTCACATGTATTATAAAATGTATGGGTTTTTATCCCTAGTAGATAAGGGCTTATTTCTATATATAAAATTTTGCCTTTGTTTAAGTATGCCTTTCCAAAAAGGAATGGTGCCATATTATATTGTTGGTGCAATAAGAATGTCAGACTACACAATCTCCGTGCCCTGGTTTTGACCTGACCTTTTATCCCAACAAGACTTCTCCTTGTAGGTTTTCATACCAATCATCACCAAAAACAGGTGAAGTTAAAGAAAAAAATATATAAATAGAAGAAATAAATAAAGATAAATTTTAAAAAAGGAATTAAAGAAAAGTGTGATGTAAGAGGCTACCTTACATTTGGGAATAAACAGACCAAGAGGTATTAAACATATGAAGGAAATAATAGGCTTCCTCATTAAGTCTTTTGAGATATTCTTGTGTGTTTGGGATGAAATCCAGGGCACATCCTATTTGCCTGCCCTAGAGAAAGAGAGGGGGTGGAGAAAAAAGTGGGAGGGAAACAGGAGACATTGGTGATGGTGATGGGAAGGATGCATTGGTGAAGGACAATGAACAATTTTGTAAGCGTGGTACTTAAATACAGCAGTTTAAAAAAAGAAACTAAAGATCAATCTATATCTCACACCTTGCATTCAAAGTTGATTAAAGACCTTGAGATTAGACCCAATTATATAAAGTTAATTGAGAAAAGCACAGGTAGAATACTCCAAGACTTCAAAGGAATCTTCTATGATAGAATGCCATTGCTAGGACTACAGAATTAAATTTAAATAAATGGAGCTACATCAAACAAAAATTTTTATAAGGCAAAAAAAAAATCAAGCTAAAATTAGAAGACATCTAACTAAATGGGAAAAAATGTTTGCACTCAAAAGTCAGAAAAAGGTTGATATCTAGAATATACAAAGTACTCATAAAGGTTAACTCCACAAAACCTAAAAACCTCATAAAAATGGGGAGAGAAAATAAACAGACATCTCTCTGAGGAAGACAAACAGATGGCCAACAGACACATGAGGAAATGCTCATCATCACTTATCATTAGAGAAATCCAAATCAAGACAATGAGATATCTTACACCAGGGGTAGTGAACAAGTTCAACACAAAGACATTTTAAACTGTGAGAGTCAGAGAGCCACACCATGCAGTGACCTGCCGAAACAGACAAACATTCACACAAAAGCATATACTTTTAACAATAGTATATTAAACATATAAGAGACAAAGAGCCACATTCATTTTGGCAGGGAGCCGCATGCAGCTGGAGCTGTGTGTTCACCACCCCTGTCTTACACCATGACACTGGATGACACTGGTATAAAGATCAAAAATATTGAGAATATGGGTGGTTCTGGGAGGCTTGGCATGCCCCCAGCCATACCCTTTTTTCTCCCCTGGACTCCAGGCCTTCCCTGGGTGCCGGCCCAGGTGGCTAGAAGTGGGTACTAGGTGGACTTTATAGGGGTCCTCAGGCTCACCCCCATCCCTACTCTGGGGGGGGAGGGACATAGAGAGGAGGGTGGGCAGATATCTGGCTTCCAGTTTCCTCTTTGATTCTGGAGGCCAGATCTTGCTAGGTATGGGGTTTGGGGAGACCCAAGGTCTTAGGCCTTCTCCCTAGCTTGGGGGATGCTGGAAGGCTTGGCAGGCCCCCAGCCATAAAATAAAAAAAATACTGAGAACAATCTTTATTGATGGGAATGTGGTGAGAAAGGAACTTTCATCCACTGTTGCTGGGAATGCTGCCTGGTTCAACCCCTATGGAAAATATTATGGAGAGTTCTCAGAAAATGCAAAATTGAGCTGCCATATGACCCAGCAATAAGTCTTTTGGGTATCTATCCCAGGACAGAAAAACATTTATCCAATAGGCTGTATGCATACTGCTATTCATTGCAGGAATGAATAAAATAGCTAAGACTTAGAATCAACTCAAATGTTCAAAAACAGACGGGTGGATCATAAAGATGTGGTACATATATACAATGAAATATTACATAGCTGTAAGAAATGATGCAACCATTTGCTGCAATTTGCTGCAACATGGGTGGAACTAGAAGATGTTATGTTAAATGAAGTAATCCAGAAGAAGAAAGATAAATGCAAAATGATATCACTTACATGTAATATTTAGAATAACTGCATGAGAGCACTGAATCCTTCTATAGAGGAGGACTGGAGGGTCCAGCTCCCAACTTGAAGATCATCACAAAGATTGTTGGGTGCAGTCACAGAAATAATTACACTGAGAACTGTCATAACAAAATGTGACTGAATGAGGGAAGTAGAAAACCTGTCTAGAATACAGGCCAGTGTGGGATGGGGAGGTGGGGCACTTGGGATATTGGTGATGGGAATGTTGCACTGGTGAAGGGTTTTATATATATAAAACAAGAGAAAAACTAAAAGAATGAGAGAAATAGAATAAAAATAATAGAATAACTGCATGAAGAAATGCAATGGGTTAGATGAGAGTTGTCTTGAACACCCTTGGTCCCAAAGTATAGCAAGGAGAAGGAAATAAATTGAGTGGAGGATAAAGACAAATATAAAAGGATTAGGCCCATGGACCAAACAGTCTCAAGTGCATTGGCAGTGTTAAAAAAAGGACAACTACCAATAAATATTCAAGCCAAAGTCAACAACAATAGAATCAAAAGATCCTAACTTTAGCCATCTAAATTTAAAATGGGCTTATTATCTGGAAGATTGGGAGGCAAGGAAGGGTGGTATGGGATACACTCTAGGCACTTTGGTGAAGGGAGTTGGACACTGGTGGTGGGTTGGCTCTGATTCATTGTATGCCTGAAACCCTACTATGAAGGACTTTGTAAATCACAATGGTTTTTACCAAAATAAAATTAAATACAAAAGAAAATGATACAGTAAAACAAAGTTACAGTCTATTCCAAGAATATAATTTAATCTACTTGGTTGACTCTTTGAATTTTCCTTCTCAAATTCAGTTACTTAATTGACAATTAATTCTTTTGCTAGATCTCCACAAACCACTACTCTGCTTTTAAAGCAACAACAGCAGTGAAAAAATGAAATCTAGTGTTAGGTGGACTATAATTGCTTTAGGATGGAAAATGATTTTGAAAAGTAAATTATTTTCCAAATTTTATAATATTTTTAAATTTTTTATGGGGCCAGAGAGATGGCACAGTTGTAAGACATTTGCCTGGCATAAGGCCAACTCAGTTCAATTCCAGGCATCCTATATGGCCCCCCAGCCTGCCAGGGGTGATTTCTTAGTGCAGATCCAGGAACAACTCCTGAGATCCCTGAGAGCAATTAAAAATAGAAAATATTGGTATAGGCCTTGCATGTAGCCAACCCAGGTAAATAAAATGAAAGTATAACTGTGGGACCAGGGAGATAGCATGGAGGTAAGGCGTTTGCCTTTCATGCAAAAGGTCATCGGTTCGAATCCCGGTGCCCCATATGGCCCCCCGTGCCTGCCAGGAGCAATTTCT